>CM036177.1:3275961-3320873 GCA_020631735.1 Saccharum officinarum | reverse complement strand
TTAAAATGAATGTTAAAAAGTTGGTTACTTTTTAGAAGTAGCAATTTTAAATAATTTAGAATAAACCAACTTGATTATTGGAGCAAAAATTTGGATTCAAATTCTCCTCAATTCTGTTTTATAAATTTTTCTAAATAAATGAGTTTGATTTTTAAATTAGCTTTAAATCTCAATTTAAAATCTATTGGGAATTTGGAAAAATGTTCTATATGAAAGTTGTAGAGAATAAAATTTTGAACAACTTTTGTTTTGGGACAAATTTCTGAAAACCTCGTTTTCATCCTCAAATTTGAATTTCAAACAGAAATGTAAAATCTGGAAAATATTTGGAAAAAGAAAAATCGAAATTTCGTTACTGGGCTTCGCCCTCACTTCTCGGCCCACGGCCAAAGCCGGCCCGGCCCGTGTCCGCGTCGTCCCCTCCCGCTCGCCCGCGCGCGCGCGCCCGCGCATGGCGTCGTGGCGCCGCGGCAGCGTTCGGCCGCCGCGTGTCCGTACGCCGTCGAGCCGAGCGACACGCGCCCTGTGGCCCCGCAACGTCCGCGCTCGCCTACTCCCCCTCCGCGCGCTCGTCCGCCTCGCTGCTCCCTCCATTCTCGCCCGCAGCAGCAGCCGCAGAGCTCCGCCTTCGCCATTGCCGGCTCCCGAGCTCCGCCACCGCCCTAGCCTCCGCTCCGGCTCACCGCATCCGCCTCCGTCTTCGCCATCCGCCGCGCCTCGTCATCGCGCACCCCGGTGCTCGCCTCGGCCCGCGCTGATTCGGCCTCCACCCGCGGTAATGCCTCGCCGGAGTTCCGGCCAAGCTCACCGGAGTAACCCGCTCCGTGGACCGCACCCCTCCGCACCATTTCTCGCCCTTTTCTCGAGCGCACGAGCACCGCGCTTGCATCGCGAATCTCACCGACCTCCCGCACGGCCTATCTCGGTCGGAGCTGGCCGGCCGACGGCGTCCCGTGCCGCCGAGCCGCCATGCTCGCCGGCGAGCTCTATGCCGAGCTCGTCTGGCCACCCACTAGGTACCACTGAGTTCGCGTCGTTGAGAGGGTCACATTGGTGCCCTCCCCGTCGCCGGAGGACTCGCCGGCGGCGAGATCACGGCCGTCCGCGCCGCCTCTGACCGGCACCGGCTGACGGGTGGGCCCGTCTGGCGCATGGGCCCCCGCTGTCTGTCGCAGTGTTTCAGTCTCGGGTGTCACAGCGGGGTGCGCGTAGCATTTAAGTCCGGTTTGAATTTCGTTTTAAAGAAATGAATTTCCAGAAAATCTGAAAAAGCTTCCAAAAATTCTATCTCAATAATTATAGCTCCAAAAATCAGGAAATAAATTTTAAAATGTTCCTTGTGAATAGATCTACAGTTTAAAAATATCCCATGTTATTTTTGTGACACTTTACTGTACATTTCTATTTAATTGTTTATATATGCTGTTATCTTAGAAAAATTGTAGTAAATAAACTAATAAAGAGAAAAATGTGATTCTTGTTGAATTAATCTTCTTTAGTGATATACTTTCTAGGAAAAATGCTAGTGAAGCATGTTCTGTGGGAAATTTTTGAAGTGTAGTTCAAATGCCTTTATTTGTTAATATTTGTTATTTTTAGTAGAAAGCAATATTTGTATATAACATGCTTATGAAAATTTTTGTAGCATATTAGTTTACTGTTGGAAACCTAGGAAAAATGGGGAATCTGTTGTTTGATACTTTTCCTAGTATAAAACAATTTCATGCTCACATTTAAGCCTTAACTTGTTTATTTTGTATAAGTAGTTTTACAGTTCCATTTACCTTGAAAATTTAGTGATAGCTTAGTTAGGGTAAGAATACTCTACTGTAATTTTTGTAGATTTTTATCTACACCAGAGATAGGTGTTGCAGTACAACCCTAGTTAAATAAGGAATAAATGATTATTCTTTATGAGAAATTAAGAAGAATAAAATATGTTTGGTGTATCTTTGAAGCATCACTAGGTCTTGCTGATGTTGTGAGTGAGTTAGGGTGGTAAGGTTTGGTTAATTAAGGTTACTTGCTTGTGTCAGGTGTACGATAATTAGTATAATCAAATTTAGTAAACCTTGGGATACATGTTCTTGGATGACATGGACTACCTTGTAGAAGATGAAGTTTTGCACTAACTGCTCATTCCATGTGCTCGTCTGCATCTCATGTCACTTCATCATTCCATCATATTCCGATGCATCATTCACATGCCCTTATGCACTTGCATCATACAGGATCGCAGGAGGACTCGCAGGCAGCAGTACCGGAGGAGCAGGCTTGGACGGACCAGCAGGAGCCCCAGGCACAGGAGGTGCCCGAGGAGGAAGAGCCAAGCGAGGAGCTGCCAGAGTGCGTCGACCACCATCCTAGCTCGTTCGAAAGAGGCAAGCCCCGGAGCATTATAAGTCTCCTATTTTATAAAAGCTATTCTTACTTACCTGATTTATAGTTATATATTGTTGCATTAAAGTTATAGGAGTTGAGTGAAACCGTTGTTGCATTACTATCCTTGTCCACCAGAATAATGTTACCTTATTAGGTCAGGATCGAGTAAATCGCTTAGCCATGCTTAGATCGGTAGAAGCCAGGTGATTTCCTGTCACCTGCGAGTTATAGGTGAATACCTGGCTATGGTTAGCAGTATTTGTGAATCTTGATAAGTAACCAAGTGTTGGTGAATAATGGAGACCGGACGGAAAAGTTGGAGGCAACCAGACAGGGTTCTGGGTGCTGTTAGTTTTCTGTCTGTGTCGATTAAGGACCGATCGTTGCTCGTCCCTCTTGTCATGTTGAACGCATGCCTCACATTTAGCTGGCCGAATAAAGTACCTTTCGACCGCGAAGCTAGCGACACTTTTCGAGCCGGGATAAACTCGGGTTGGCAGACTGGTGTTGAAGGGAGTGTACGGGGACGCGAAGAGTAAGCCCAAGGTGCGTCCTGGCAGTCGGGCGGTCCCTGGGTAGTGCGATCCATGATTGTTATCCCCGGCTTCTTGGAAAGTGTCATTGGTGATCTACGCGACCCTGACGGGGGAAGCATGGTTTGTGTGAGGAATAAATCTCCAGCTGGATAGGAATTCGATTCGAATCGCCGTCGCTCCCGGTTAGTGAGCACTTGACTCGAGCTACGGCATCGTAGTGTTAACGATGGAACACTGTTGGTTATGTGGATAAGGTTGAATATGCTAAACATGAGATAGTAACCTTTGATGCTAATGGTTAATCAAGTGATTGTTTTAGTAATAGGTGCTTACCTAGCATGAATAGGTTATCATAAAATGATGCTAAAAGTACTTATTATTAGTTATTCCTAATAACTTATGCCTTTCGCAAATGAGTCAAGCCAGTACACTATATAAAGCCTTGCATGCTCCTTGGTGTCATGTTGTTTCTGGTTTATGACGGGTAAGTCTAGCTGAGTACATTCTCGTACTCAGGGCGTTGTTCCCATTGTTGTTGCAGATGGTCAGATGTACTACGGGTACTGCTCCAACTGTCTGTATCCGGCGATGGGTGACAACTAGGACCTTGGGCAGAGGTCGTTCCGTTTGTCTTATCTACTGCTTTTGTGGACCATGACTATCTACTGGCACTGTAATTGAACTAAGGGTGTGTGCGTAAAACTATTTGCTTCCGCTACTTTATGTTGAACTATGTTGTAATAACTTTTATTTCTGAACTCCGATGTATTTTACCTTATGGTCGACTTTATGTATCGTGTGAACTGTGGCTGCTAAATCAGTACGATCTTGGTTGTATGTTGGTTGGTTTTTGAAATCCTTCGTGATTTCACGGAATCTCGAGTTATACGGGTTTAAGTTTGTTAAATTAACCGCCTCGGTGGGAGATTGGCTTACTTAATCTCGTATAATTACGTTGATCCGTTACAGCTGGTATCGGAGCATGGTTTAGCATGTTACTGTTCACATGAGTATTTAAAAACAAAAACTGTGTTTTCAAATGAGCTTTTGAACTTAAAAGTGTGCCAGTGGTCATATCCCTTATGCCCGATAAGGACTCTAGGTGGCTTATTTAAGTACTAACTTGGGGGTTTGCATCATATTTAAATTTCGTCGCTCATACGGCGTGCTATTGTATGAGTGCCATTCACTTGAGTGGTAATGTATGGATCAATTACCTCTACGCCTTGGTAAGTGAGAGTTGTGAGTGCATGGTCGGATACACTGCCGATCTAGGGGAGTGCTTAAGTGATTCCGAAGTACTCACGTGCCATGCGCATGTTTGTATGAGGGTATCATTGAGGGGGAATTCCGTCATGCCGTGACGATGCCGTCAATAGGACGATGATTCGGGTAGTGGTTACCGTTATACTCGTATCTGGGGATGCGTGTAGAGCGAGTAACTTACTTTACTGCTTTCTTGCATATTTTCATACTGTGAGGTTTGGGCTGAAGTGATTTTCTGCAGGTACATAACAGCGCTTTCGAGTAGCACGTATTAGTTACGTTACAAGAGATCGTTGTATGCCACCGTCTATTCCGTTAGTAGTTATTGATTTTCTAAGTTTGTGAGGACGTACGGAACGTGCATGCATCATGTTATGCATTTCATTCATGGCATTGTTCCTCCCCTTATAAGTTGCTTATCTCATTTCGATAAAAATGCCAACTTAAAAATTTGTTCTCACCCCTGTAATAAAATTTTGCTACAGATGGCCCGTACCAAGCAGACAGCCCGCAAGTCCACCGGCAGAGCTCCCCGTCATCAGCTTGCTCCGCGCACTCGCCAGCGCCACACTTTTCTTGGAGAGTTTGGGATGCCTACACTTTTGTGGAGAGTGCTCAGTTA
Source organism: Saccharum officinarum (assembly GCA_020631735.1). Taxonomy (NCBI): domain Eukaryota; kingdom Viridiplantae; phylum Streptophyta; class Magnoliopsida; order Poales; family Poaceae; genus Saccharum; species Saccharum officinarum. The sequence continues at coordinate 3,316,067 of CM036177.1, read as the reverse complement.
TGTAGGTTATCCTGATGGGATGGAGCCCCGCTACTTTTGGTCAAATGAGCGGATGGCGAAGGACTTTTGGTGACTGTGGAAGCGGTAGTTCGTTCCCGAGGTGATGGTTCTGAGTGGACCGGTTGGCGTTTTGAGTCAACTGGCAGGACCCCTGAAGAAGCAGCTGAGAGGGCAGCCTTTGGGATCCTGAGGGATATCATGGATCGCTTTCCTCAGGAGTTGGCAGCAGCTATAGTTGGAGTCTTTCCGAGGGGCAACCCCTCCACTGACTCGTGGCAGCAGGCAAGGGGCAGATCTTTGGAGGTTAGCGCAGCAGAGGCACAAAACAGTGACAACCCTGCTATGAGTGCCATGTTCGCAGTGATGAGGGCCTTCGATGGAGTGGAAGGTAGTCTGAGACGTGTTTCTAGTGCTCTTGGTCAGGCTCGTGATGACCGCCGTCAGCTTCAGAGAGATCACGACGCCGAGATTGAGAGGCTCACCGCTGAGATGGCTCAGTTGGCTCGTCAGAGAGATCAGGCCACTCAGAGGACTGTGGTTTTTGAGGGAGATGTACGTGCCCTGAGAGAGCAGCTTGAGCGACTGACCACCGCCCACAGGAATGCTGAGAGCATGTTGGCTCATGTGCTCCATCAGAGGAATGAAGCCTGGTCCGCAGAGAATGTGTTGAGAGCTAGACAATTTGAGCTAGAGCAGCGGTTGGCCGATGCAGAGGAGTACAATGATAACTTGCATGAAGAGGTCCATATGCTAAACAATCAGCTTAACCCTTATGACCTCCCTGGCGCAGCCGAGATGGATTTGGATGTGGACGAAGATCCTGCAGAGCCCGTGGCGCCAGCTGAGGAGCACGACGACGCTGCAGTTGGCGGCAACGCCGACGTCTCTGACCTAGACAGCGACCACGATGAGTAGGCTAGTAGTTGTTGCGCTAGCTACTAGGTCCCGCTTGCATGATCTTTTGCGTTGTTGGCACTTGAGCATGTAATAATGAGTAGAAAGACTAGAGCTTGATGTAATGTTGGAAAGCTTGGATGTGTTTGTGACGATATCCGAACGTCAAAAGTCCAGTGTATGTATGCTGGCAACTTGGTTGTAATGGACGCGATGTGTGTGCTTTAAGTAATATAATTAGTGATGTTGTGTTAATTGGAATGACTTATTGTGCCCCTGTTTTATTGTATGAATTTGTTCTCTCCAGTGAATTCAGTTCGGCATAATTTTTCATTCGGTTGCAATTTCTACAACATCACCTAATAATTACTGTTGCTGAAACATGCAGATGCCGAACACTCGCCGTACCGTGTATGGTGCCGCCGAGGCTGGTGGCAGTGCAGCTGCTAATGATGACCGTGATCCACCACCGCCTCCTCCACCCTACACGGCAGAACAGTTTTTCGCCCAATTCCTGGGAAGCCAACGCAATATGGAAAGTATGCAACAGAATATGGAAGCTGCGCTGCGCAGTATCGCAGATAATACCCGTCGGGGGATAAACCAGGGTGGCCACGAAGCAAACCAATACAGCAGTTTTAAGGACTTCATGGATACTCGTCCACCGATCTTCAAGGAAGCCGCAGAACCTTTAGATGCAGAAGAGTGGATTAATACGATGGAAGACAAGTTTCGTGTTCTGAGGATGACTGAAGTGTTGAAGACTGAGTACGCAGCTCATCAGCTCCAAGGTCCGGCAGGAATGTGGTGGAAGCATCACCGCACCACTTTTGCTCCCCACGCCCATATCACTTGGAGGGAGTTCACTGATGCTTTCCGTGGAACATACATTCCACCAGGTCTGACCGAGATGAAGCTTGGAGAATTTCTGGCGTTAAATCAAGGCACGAAGACTGTGACTCAATATCTGCATGCATTCAATAACCTGAGCCGTTATGCCCCGGATATGGTGAATACTGAAGCCAAGAAGATAGCTAGTTTCAAGAGAGGCCTGAGTCCCAAGATGATGAAACACGTGGGTACAAACATGAGAACTAATTTCAATGACTTCGTTAGTGATTGTCTGAAGCAAGAGAAGAACAACAATGTTTATGCCGCTTCCAAGATCCGTAAGAGAGCTTTTGAGTCGGGTTCATCTCAGTCCAGGGCCCAGTGACCAATCGCCCGGCTTATCGATCGCCCGTTCCCGGTGCAAGGTTTAGGCCACCGCAACGGAAGAATCAGAATGCTCAGCCACCCCAGAGAAACCAGAAGCCGTTCAAGATGGCATTACCTCAAACAAAGACAGGACAAGGCAGTTCATCGGGAACCGTGGCTCAAGTGAAGGGACCGTGCTTCAACTGCAACCAACCTGGGCACTTTGCAAAGTATTGTCCCTATCCTAAGAAACAACAAACGCAGTATCAAGCCCGTGTGCACCACACCACTGTGGAGGATATCCCTGAAGGAGAACCGGTAACAGCTGGTATGTTTTCTATCAACAATCATCCTGCAGTAGTCTTGTTTGATTCCGGATCATCTCATTCCTTTGTAAGTCAAGCATTTGTTAAAAGGCATGAGCAAAAGATAGTTGAATTGGAATGTGCATATAAAATTAGTTCAGCTGGGGCTGATCTGTTGACTAATCAGATAGTTCAGGGAGTAACCCTAAACATAGCAAACCGGCAATATAAGCTTAATCTGATAGTCATGCCAGGGTTAGTTTTGGATGTGATCATGGGTATGAACTGGATGAATCGCATGAGAGTTGTAATTGATGTTGGAGGAAGGAGTATCTCTCTTAAGGAACCCAATGGGGAAGGCACCTTTCGAGTGGTCCTACCTAGGAGGGTAGACCTAGCTAGCACATCTTGTGCGGTCCAAACTACTCTGCTAGCCCAGATTCCAGTGGTCTGTGAGTTTCCAGATGTGTTTCCAGAGGAGTTACCTGGACTGCCGCCAGACCGAGATGTCGAGTTTGCCATTGAGTTAATTCCAGGAACAGCACCGATCTCGAGAAGGCCTTATCGGATGCCTCCCAATGAGTTGGCAGAATTGAAGAAACAACTTCAGGACTTGCTAAAGAAAGGGTTGATTCGTCCCAGCTCGTCCGAATGGGGATGCCCCGCTCTGTTTGTGAAAAAGAAGAAGGATAACTCCTTACGCATGTGCGTGGACTATCGGCCATTGAATGCAGTGACAATTAAAAACAAGTATCCTCTTCCTCGGATTGATATCTTGTTTGACCAATTGTCTAAAGCCAAAGTGTTCTCTAAGATAGATTTGAGATCAGGGTACCATCAGATAAAGATTAGGCCGCAAGATGTGCCTAAGACTGCATTCTCGACCAGGTATGGTTTGTACGAGTATCTCGTCATGTCTTTCGGACTGACAAATGCTCCTGCATACTTCATGTACCTGATGAATTCGGTTTTCATGCCCGAATTGGACAAGTTTGTGATAGTGTTCATTGATGACATACTAATATACTCAGAAAATGAAGAAGAACACGCAGAACACCTCAGGATAGTCTTGACTAGACTCAGAGAACACCGACTGTATGCTAAGTTCAGCAAGTGTGAGTTCTGGCTCAGGACGGTTCCTTTTCTCGGCCATGTGTTGTCTGAAAATGGTATTTCTGTAGACCCTAGTAAAGTACAAGAGGTTATGGACTGGAAGTCACCAACTTCAGTTCACGAAGTTCGCAGTTTCCTTGGTTTAGCCGGTTACTACCGTCGCTTCATACCAGAATTCTCGAAGATTGCCAAACCAATGACAAGCCTGTTACAGAAGGATCACAAGTTTGTATGGACAGAGGAGTGCGAAGCAGCTTTCTGTACTTTGCGGAAGTTGTTGACCACTGCTCCTGTTCTGGCCCAACCAGACATAGAAAAGCCGTTTGACGTTTTCTGTGACGCATCCAAGAGTGGGTTAGGATGTGTGCTGATGCAAAATGGAAGAGTCATTGCTTACGCGTCACGACAGCTGAGGAAACATGAAGTTAACTATCCTACACATGATTTAGAGCTTGCAGCAGTGGTGCATGCTCTAAAGATTTGGAGGCACTACCTGTTGGGTAATGTGTGTAATATCTTCACGGATCATAAGAGTCTCAAATACATCTTTACCCAATCTGAGTTGAACATGCGACAGAGGAGATGGTTAGAGTTGATAAAGGACTACAATCTGAACGTGCACTATCACCCTGGAAAGGCTAATGTAGTAGCAGATGCACTGAGCAGAAAATCTCATGCAATTGATGTGCGACCGTTGTTTGAAGAAGGGTTCAATTTGTTACATCCAGCTGTGTTGCATAATATTCAGATCAGTTGCACTCTAGAAAGCCAGATCATTGATGGTCAGAAAACAGATAAGGGAATCTTTCATATCAAAGAAAAGATACAGAGAGAACCCACCAAACACTTTCGCTTGGATGAACAAGGAGTGTTATGGTTCAAGGATCGACTGGTAGTACCTAAGGATAGAGAGCTCAAAAACAAGTTGATGGATGAGGCCATCGTTCTAAGCTATCTATTCACCCCGGAAGTAGCAAGATGTACCAAGATTTACGACCCCGTTATTGGTGGACTAAGATGAAAAAGGAGATGGCAGCATACGTTGCTCGATGCGACATGTGTTGTAGAGTTAAAGCTCTTCACATGAGACCTGCAGGACTTCTACAACCTTTGTCGGTACCCGATTGGAAGTGGGATGATATAAGTATGGACTTTATTACTGGTCTCCCCACCACACAGAAAGGCCATGATTCCATTTGGGTAATAGTCGATCGCCTTACCAAGTCAGCTCACTTTCTGCCAGTCAAAACAAGTTTCCGACCACCTCAATATGCAGAAAAGTATATTGCTGAGATTGTCCGATTGCATGGAATACCAAAAACAATAGTGTCTGATCGTGGTTCACAGTTTACCTCTCACTTTTGGGAACATCTTCATCAAGGTTTGGGCACTAGTTTGATTCGTAGCACGGCTTACCACCCACAGACTGATGGGCAGACAGAAAGAGTTAATGCAGTACTGGAAGATATGCTTAGAGCTTGTGTGTTATCATCCAGAGGTTCATGGGAATCCTGGTTACCGTTGGCAGAGTTTGCTTATAATAACAGTTACCAAGAGAGTATCCAGATGGCACCATTTGAAGCTTTGTATGGCCGGAAGTGCAGAACACCGTTAAATTGGGTAGAGCCCGGAGAAAGAAGGTTTTACGGAATTGATTTTGTAGATGAGGCAGAGAAGAAGGTCCGTGTTATTCAACAAAACATGCAAGCAGCGCAGTCTCGTCAGAAGAGTTATGCGGATAAGAGAAGAAGACCATTGGAATTCCAAGTAGGTGACTATGTCTATTTAAAGGTTACCCCAATGAAGAAGAAACGGTTTGGAATCAAGAAGAAACTGTCTGCTAGATATATAGGGCCATACCAGATTTTGGAGAAAAAGGGCCCCGTAGCATATAAGTTACAGCTACCAGAAGAGATGAGTTCGATCTTTCCCGTCTTCCACGTATCCCAATTGAAGAAGTGTCTACGTGTTCCAGAGGAGAGAATACAACCTCAGGGTATTCGGATCAAGACAAATTTGGAATATCGCGAGCAACCAGTCCGAGTCCTGGATACCAAGGACCGAGTCACTCGGAACAAAGTGGTCACAACCTACAAGGTTCAATGGAGTCACCATGACGAGAGCGATGCTTCTTGGGAAACGGGAGAATACCTTCAAACGGCTTATAAAGATTTTTACGATAAATGGTTCGTAACTCAAAATCTCGGGACGAGATTCTTATAAGGGGGGAGGGCTGTAACACCCCTGGGTGTTAAGCATGCATCATCATTTCAAAGCATAAGCATTCAACATCATTGCATGTTTAACATTTTGTGATTTGTAGCCCTTTTCAAATATAACTTGAAAAGCAATAAAATGGAAACCCTAAATTTAAAATGAATGTTAAAAAGTTGGTGTACTTTTTAGAAGTAGCAATTTTAAATAATTTAGAATAAACCAACTTGATTATTGGAGCAAAAATTTGGATTCAAATTCTCCTCAAATTCTGTTTTATAAATTTTTCTAAATAAATGAGTTTGATTTTAAATTAGCTTTAAATCTCAAATTTAAAATCTATTGGGAATTTGGAAAAATGTTCTGTATGAAAGTTGTAGAGAATAAAATTGTGAACAACTTTTGTTTTGGGACAAATTTCTGAAAACCTCGTTTTCATCCTCAAATTTGAATTTCAAACAGAAATGTAAAATCTGGAAAATATTTGGAAAAAGAAAAATCGAAATTTCGTTACTGGGCTTCGCCCTCACTTCTCGGCCCACGGCCAAAGCCGGCCCGGCCCGTGTCCGCGTCGTCCCCTCCCGCTCGCCCGCGCGCGCGCGCGCCCGCGCATGGCGTCGTGGCGCCGCGGCAGCGTTCGGCCGCCGCGTGTCCGTACGCCGTCGAGCCGAGCGACACGCGCCCTGTGGCCCCCGCAACGTCCGCGCTCGCCTACTCCCCCTCCGCGCGCTCGTCCGCCTCGTTGCTCCCTCCATTCTCGCCCGCAGCAGCAGCCGCCGAGCTCCGCCTTCGCCATTGCCGGCTCCCGAGCTCCGCCACCGCCCTAGCCTCCGCTCCGGCTCACCGCATCCGCCTCCGTCTTCGCCATCGCCGCGCCTCGTCATCGCGCACCCGGTGCTCGCCTCGGCCCGCGCTGATTCGGCCTCCACCCGCGGTAATGCCTCGCCGGAGTTCCGGCCAAGCTCACCGGAGTAACCCGCTCCGTGGACCGCACCCCTCCGCACCATTTCTCGCCCTTTTCTCGAGCGCACGAGCACCGCGCTTGCATCGCGAATCTCACCGACCTCACCGCACGGCCTATCTCGGTCGGAGCTGGCCGGCCGACGGCGTCCCGTGCCGCCGAGCCGCCATGCTCGCCGGCGAGCTCTATGCCGAGCTCGTCTGGCCACCCACTAGGTACCACTGAGTTCGCGTCGTTGAGAGGGTCACGTTGGTGCCCTCCCCGTCGCCGGAGGACTCGCCGGCGGCGAGATCACGGCCGTCCGCGCCGCCTCTGACCGGCACCGGCTGACGGGTGGGCCCGTCTGGCGCATGGGCCCCGCCTGTCTGTCGCAGTGTTTCAGTCTCGGGTGTCACAGCGGGGTGCGCGTAGCATTTAAGTCCGGTTTTGAATTTCGTTTTAAAGAAATGAATTTCCAGAAAATCTGAAAAAGCTTCCAAAAATTCTATCTCAATAATTATAGCTCCAAAAATCAGGAAATAAATTTTAAAATGTTCCTTGTGAATAGATCTACAGTTTAAAAATATCCCATGTTATTTTTGTGACACTTTACTGTACATTTCTATTTAATTGTTATATATGCTGTTATCTTAGAAAAATTGTAGTAAATAAACTAATAAAGAGAAAAATGTGATTCTTGTTGAATTAATCTTCTTTAGTGATATACTTTCTAGGAAAAATGCTAGTGAAGCATGTTCTGTGGGAAATTTTTGAAGTGTAGTTCAAATGCCTTGATTTGTTAATATTTGTTATTTTTAGTAGAAAGCAATATTTGTATATAACATGCTTATGAAAATTTTTGTAGCATATTAGTTTACTGTTGGAAACCTAGGAAAAATGGGGAATCTGTTGTTTGATACTTTTCCTAGTATAAAACAATTTCATGCTCACATTTAAGCCTTAACTTGTTTATTTTGTATAAGTAGTTTTACAGTTCCATTTACCTTGAAAATTTAATGATAGCTTAGTTAGGGTAAGAATACTCTACTGTAATTTTTGTAGATTTTTATCTACACCAGAGATAGGTGTTGCAGTACAACCCTAGTTAAATAAGGAATAAATGATTATTCTTTATGAGAAATTAAGAAGAATAAAATATGTTTGGTGTATCTTTGGAGCATCACTAGGTCTTGCTGATGTTGTGAGTGAGTTAGGGTTGTAAGGTTTGGTTAATTAAGGTTACTTGCTTGGGTCAGGTGTACGATAATTAGTATAATCAAATTTAGTAAACCTTGGGATACATGTTCTTGGATGACATGGACTACCTTGTAGAAGATGAAGTTTTGCACTAACTGCTCATTCCATGTGCTCGTCTGCATCTCATGTCACTTCATCATTCCATCATATTCCGATGCATCATTCACATGCCCTTATGCACTTGCATCATACAGGATCGCAGGAGGACTCGCAGGCAGCAGTACCGGAGGAGCAGGCTTGGACGGACCAGCAGGAGCCCCAGGCACAGGAGGTGCCCGAGGAGGAAGAGCCAAGCGAGGAGCTGCCAGAGTGCGTCGACCACCATCCTAGCTCGTTCGAAAGAGGCAAGCCCCGGAGCATTATAAGTCTCCTATTTTATAAAAGCTATTCTTACTTACCTGATTTATAGTTATATATTGTTGCATTAAAGTTATAGGAGTTGAGTGAAACCGTTGTTGCATTACTATCCTTGTCCACCAGAATAATGTTACCTTATTAGGTCAGGATCGAGTAAATCGCTTAGCCATGCTTAGATCGGTAGAAGCCAGGTGATTTCCTGTCACCTGCGAGTTATAGGTGAATACCTGGCTATGGTTAGCAGTATTTGTGAATCTTGATAAGTAACCAAGTGTTGGTGAATAATTGGAGACCGGACGGAAAAGTTGGAGGCAACCAGACAGGGTTCTGGGGTGCTGTTAGTTTTCTGTCTGTGTCGATTAAGGACCGATCGTTGCTCGTCCCTCTTGTCATGTTGAACGCATGCCTCACATTTAGCTGGCCGAATAAAGTACCTTTCGACCGCGAAGCTAGCGACACTTTTCGAGCCGGGATAAACTCGGGTTGGCAGACTGGTGTTGAAGGGAGTGTACGGGGACGCGAAGAGTAAGCCCAAGGTGCGTCCTGGCAGTCGGGCGGTCCCTGGGTAGTGCGATCCATGATTGTTATCCCGCGGCTTCTTGGAAAGTGTCATTGGTGATCTACGCGACCCTGACGGGGGAAGCATGGTTTGTGTGAGGAATAAATCTCCAGCTGGATAGGAATTCGATTCGAATCGCCGTCGCTCCCGGTTAGTGAGCACTTGACTCGAGCTACGGCATCGTAGTGTTAACGATGGAACACTGTTGGTTATGTGGATAAGGTTGATTATGCTAAACATGAGATAGTAACCTTTGATGCTAATGGTTAATCAAGTGATTGTTTTAGTAATAGGTGCTTACCTAGCATGAATAGGTTATCATAAAATGATGCTAAAAGTACTTATTATTAGTTATTCCTAATAGCTTATGCCTTTCGCAAATGAGTCAAGCCAGTACACTATATAAAGCCTTGCATGCTCCTTGGTGTCATGTTGTTTCTGGTTTATGACGGGTAAGTCTAGCTGAGTACATTCTCGTACTCAGGGCGTTGTTCCCATTGTTGTTGCAGATGGTCAGATGTACTACGGGTACTGCTCCAACTGTCTGTATCCGGCTATGGGTGACAACTAGGACCTTGGGCAGAGGTCGTTCCGTTTGTCTTATCTACTGCTTTTGTGAACCATGACTATATACTGGCACTGTAATTGAACTAAGGGTGTGTGCGTAAAACTATTTGCTTCCGCTACTTTATGTTGAACTATGTTGTAATAACTTTTATTTCTGAACTCCGATGTATTTTACCTTATGGTCGACTTTATGTATCGTGTGAACTGTGGCTGCTAAATCAGTACGATCTTGGTTGTATGTTGGTTGGTTTGAAATCCTTCGTGATTTCACGGAATCTCGAGTTATACGGGTTTAAGTTTGTTAAATTAACCGCCTCGGTGGGAGATTGGCTTACTTAATCTCGTATAATTACGTTGATCCGTTACACAAGCCGGTATGCTTATTACTCTTGGAGGTTGCCACCTCCCAGACGGCTTCGGGGCTTGTGCTCCATTGTAGCATGCCTGAAGTTGGTGCGGTGCTCCATAGAAGATCACATTATGAGGGGTGTTTTGCTCACCCCGTGGGAGATCAATGCAAGAAGAGCAACTCTAGTAGAAGCGAGGTGTGAAAAGCGTCAAGTGGTCTGACCGGATCAAGTGCTAGAGCTCTTGTGTGAGCACTCCCTTGGTAGAGAGAGCGGAGCCTCAGTGCATGCCACTAGCAAGAGGATCAGTGACAACTTTGGGCTTGCCTCAATAGGGATTAATTGGTTAGTGAACCATCAAACTTCAAGATAAAAATCATCGTGTCAACTTGTCTTCCTGTTGGTTTGCAAATACCTAACACTAGTGTTTTTCTTACTTGTTTATACTTGTGCTAGTGTTTAGTGATGCTCTTGTGTAGCTATTTAGCTTGCATAGTTATTTAGTTGCTCTCTTGTGCTAGTTAGCCTGTGTAGCTAAGTAGTCTAGCCTAGCTTGTGTGTACCTAAGTAGTGTAGTGACGAGAGTCAAACATTGGGGTATGTTAAGTCCCTAGGAGAGAAAGGCTTTCGATCGATAGATGCCCAACTAATCCCTCATGATCGCTCATGGGCTCGGGACCTATACCCATTGGGTACGCTCGCGTGCACCCTCTGGTTAGAGTTAGGTAGAGCCCAGGCACGCCCACGGTCATTGCTCAAGGCTCGGGGGCTCTTAAAAGCCCTGGGCTCCTGATTGACGATAGCCCAAGCCTGATTCTTGCCCAGCACCAACCCAAGCTAACGCTCGGGCCAGCAACCGATGTCTCGAGCATCGGCCGACCCACCGGGCATCCAAGGCCTCGGTATGTACAGAGGCTCCACAGTGTCGGCACGTTCAATGGGTGTGAGGCGTTGTCGGCCACTCCCAACAAGAGAGAGGGCCGAGTCCCTTACTCGTTGGGGAAGAAACCTCATCGATGATAAGCTGTAGGATAGCACCAAGCGATCCCTTTCCAGAGTCTCTTTCTACTTTGTTCTAGCCCCTCGATTTGGGTGCTCTTGAATACGAAGAGCATCTCACCGCTAGACGTAGGGCCTCGATAGTCTGAACTAGGATAGAGTGTTGCGTCTCTTTTGTGTTCTTGAGTTCCCGAGCCATAGGAGACCCACATTTCTAACATCCAGTGAACAACGATGCTTGCTACGGTTATGAACCCATGACATGTAGATCTCTAGTTGTGCTTGTGTAGCCCTCTAGTTGAGTAGTTCTACTGTAGTACTAGTGTTGCTTGCTTTGTGCTTGTGCTCACTAGTATGTGTAGGAGCTCGCTTGTGCTTAGTTGACTAGTTGCATAGGTTTGTGTGACCTTGCTAACTAAAATTGTTTAGGTGATCTCTCACTAGCTTGGCACCTTAGTTGCTCAATTAGAACCTTTTATAAGGTGCTTGTGTGATAAATAAAGGGGTGTAGTCTTGGCTAGACTGAGTAGTTTAGTTCCGCATTTATTTTGGTTAGTTGGCACAATTAGTTTTAAAAAAGACTATTCAGCCCCTCTAGTCCGCCATCTTGACCCTACAGTTACTTATGGGCACCAAGCAATGCTTGCATCCAAAGGTGGATTGCTTGTCCAATGCACCCCTCCCTAGCCCCTATTGGCTAGTGTTGTTATAGATTCTTCGCGTAATTAATGTAGATGACATAGATGTGGATGTTGTTGGGGATCCCCCAGATCTGAATTGGTGGTGAAGATAAAGTCAATTATGAAGTTGATGGTGAGCCCCTCAAGCTGAAATGCACACAAAGTTGAAGGTGAAGTCGATGATGTCAAAGTTAATGGCGAGCCCCTCAAGCTGAAATGTTGACGAAGGCGAAGTCATTGACACCGAAGTTGATAACAAGCCCCTCAAGCTGAAATGTTGGAGAAGACAAAGTCGAAGTTGATGATGCCGAAATTGATAGCGAGCCTCTCGAGCTGAAATGTTGGCGAAGGCACAGATGACGAGCCGAAATGTTGAAGGTTGTTGTGTCGTTTGCTTTTTCTTTGTTCATCGTAAGACACGGTGGAGATGCAACTGGAGTGATAGGCAATTGAGTTGAGTGCAAATTGGATCTCCTTGATGCGGTTTATTAATGCCACCTTTTGCAAGATTATTAAAATGCCTTCGTCTTTTATTTCCTTGCAAAAATTATAAAGCTTTGGAACAGGCATTAGAATGTGAAATTAAATTATGGTTTGCAAAACTTATAAGAGAAAATGAGAATGTTTCAAAGATGTGAATCCTCTTTTTTATTTTTCACCTTTATTTTTCTCTTTTTTATCTCTCCTTTTTAATTTGCCAAAGAAGATGTGAACAAACCATCTATACTACGTGAACAAACCAAAAACTAAAGTAGTAGAAAAAGAAAAGGCCACATAACAGAGAAAATTAAAAAATAAAAAGAAAATCACGTGATACTACGGGAACAACCTAAATTACATCGTGGAACATCTCATGATTGTGTGAATAATAAAAAGATATATCATAAGACATCACATGTGTACTAGGTGAATAAACCAAAAAACTAAAGTAATAAAAAGAAGAAAACACTTAATAAAGGGAAATAAAAAAGAAAAAAAGAATATTATATAGACATTATCCGAGCAACCTAAATTACACCATGGAACATCTCATCAGTAATGTATGAATAATAAAAAATATACCATGCCACATCATATGTATAATACATGAACCAAAAACTAAAGCAATAAAAAACACAGAGGAAAACTAAAGAAAAGAACATCACATGGATACTACACCAACAACTTAAATTACACTGTGGAACATCTATTGTGTTAAACAAAGCCAAATGTTTTGGCATGTGATTAACCCACACAAATGCAGAGGCATGTCACAAAAGCACAAATTATTTCTATAATTAAGCAAACCCAAATGTTTTTTATATGATGTAAACTGCACAAATGCCCAAATTATTTCAGCTGTTAAGAACAAAAAAATATTTTTAGTATATGATATAACCCACAAATACAGAAAACATATCATAAATGTATAAATTATTTCTACAGTCAAGTGAAGTAAAGTGTATATATCACGGAAAAAACAAAGTTAGAACCAAAAAATTAGAAGGAAACAAAAAATAAATAAATCAAAATAAAATAAAATATACGGACATCTCATCATGGAATAAAATAAATAAAGAAAGGAACAAAATGAAAATAAAATTAATAAAAAGGAAGAATAAATTTCAAGGAAAAAGGAAAGAAAAGAAAAAATTATCATGTATCAGTGGGAAAAAGAAAAAAAAAATAAGAAAACAGAGCACAAAGGAGAGGACCCTACCGACTCAATCATGGAAGGCCTCCCGCGATGGGGGATGCCTAGGTGACGACCGGGTGGCGAGAAGGCTTGCGCCAACCCTCCTCCCACCCCTCCCTCCCGCTCCACCACACTGATGAAATAAATAATTATAGGATATTGGGTCGAATTCAAGTGTCTTCTTGGGCTAGATAGCAGACTAGGCACCAGGCAGGTAGTAAAATCCAAAATTGCTAACATCCCATGCTTTTTAAGTAAAAAAAGTCATATATCCTAAACCAATTATCCTAATTAAAATCCGATTGCACCATCTTGTTCCTTGTAATAAACTCTTCAAAACGAGACCCCACATGAATACATTTCAATAATTTTTTTTAACGAACATTTATCTCATGATGAATAATGTATTTAAAGATAATCATCGAACATCACATTAACACTACACGAACATCGCAAAAAAATAGCATAGAATATTATATGTATATATTACAAATGTAAAAAAATAATAAATAAATAAAATTAATGAAGTAATTAATTATAGTCAAACAAAAAGAAGAAAAATGCTACCTAACATCACAAATACATCGTAGAACATAACATTAACACTATACGAACATCACTAAGAATATCATATATATATATATATATATATATATATATATATATATATATATATATATATATATATATATATATATATATATATATATATATATATATATATACGTGAACATCACAGATATCATGAAAATATAAAATAAAATAATAAAATTAGTGAAGTAATTAATTAGAGTCAAATAAAAAGAAGAAAAAATTCTATCGAACATCACAAAAAATATCCTAGAACATCAATGTCTGCTTATTGAACATCACAAAATGCATTGTAGAACATCACATTTCTACTTGTGGATAAAAAATACATCATAGAACATTACATGTATATTATATCAACATAAAATAATAAAATAAAAAAGTAAAACATAAAATAATAAATAAATAAATAAAATAAAAAGGAAAATAAAAATAATAAAATACGAAAATAGAAAAAGAAAATAAAAAGAATAATAAAAGAACCAAAAAAGAAAAAGGAAAAAAAGAAAAGGACAAAAGAAATAGATGAAAAGAAAAGAAAAATAAAAAATAAAAGATGAAAAGAAAAAAAAATAAAAAGGATAAAAGATGACAAGAATAATAGAACAAAACAAAAAAAAATAAAACATAAAAGAAAAAGGAAAAGAAATAGTAGAAAGAAAGAAAGAAAAAAGAAATATAAAAAACAACTGACTACCTGGACTCCAACTGGGCTAACTAGGCCGAAATGATTAAGCTTGGGGGGAAGATTGGTGCGTGTGGGGAGGGAGAGGGAGGATTGGCAGTCGGCTCTTGTCCGACTGGTCGAGAGCGACGGTTTACGTCCCGCAACTCTCCATCGTACGAATCTTGGCGTCGGACAATTGAGGCCATCAAGAAAGGGGCACGAACAAACCCTGTTTGGCATGCGCACCAAGGTGCACTGCTCAGGGTGCCCTACAAGTGTGATTGGATGATTTTCTTTCAATATACCAAACAAAAACATACCTCTCTCCATCTCAAAAACATGTCACTCTAGTTTTGTCTAAGTTAAACTATCTTAAATCTAACTAACTTTATATAAAAGATGCCAAGTAATTACGTTAGATCCATCCGTCATGAAATGAAATAAGCTTTATAGAACTTAAAACAGTTTAACGAATTATTAGGACAAATATCTACAATGACATGGCTTTTTGGGACAGGCATAGGAGAATCTAAGGTTCTTTAACATGTTCGTTTGGATGATAAGTCATGGCTGAAAGTATGTTCGTTGATTTGTTGTGAGAGAAAAACATTGTTCGCTTGCTGAAAAAGTACGGTTTATAAGCCAAATGAACAGGGCGCTTGATTTTAAATTTTAGAGCAACTTCAACTGACTTTCTAAAATTGGGCGCTTGATTTTAAATTTTAGAGCAACTTCAACTGACTTTCTAAAATTGGGATCCTAGAGGTTCTCTAAGACGATGGCTCTCTAACTAGGAACCATTCTACAGTAGGTTCTCTATTTTATCTCCTTTCTATTTTTGAAATTTGCCATGTCATATTTTTTGGATCCCCTTGATCGAATCGTGCTACCATTTTCCTACTGCAGCTGTCGAGGGCCATTTTTCTACTCCCAACGTATTTTCTTCTTAGAGTTGCTCTTACAAGAGGTGAAGTTTCAAGTGAAGGCATGTCAAATAGGGCCTAATATAAAACCGCACATCGTCCATGCCTGTCTATAATCGATACCATCATCTCCATTTACGATGACACCATCATCTCCACTTACGATGATAGTGAATTTTTTAGTCTTGTTTCAGTACCCACTTTGCTCTGAACTGTGAAGGCACCTTCGGGTAGTTAATAGATAAACGGACATTGCAACTCGTACGCCTAAGCCAGAAACAGTAAGTATTCTTCACACGTGTCATTTCACAGGCCATTCATATCAGCTTATCAGCTTAGAGAAAAATAGAAAGGGATGAATGTGAGGGATGTTTTTAGAGCTCATCTTCATTCTTTTATGGCTTTAGGGTTGGATTAACGACCAAGTTAGGAATACAAACAAATATGCTTATTTTTTGCGTTTGTAAGAAAAGTCACGCAAGATTTCAGGTGTTTCGCTTCAATAAAGTATATATCGTGGCTCTTCAAGAGCCCCTTTTTGGAACATAATAAGAATTTTATAAAAACTTTATAGAATCAGTTCATTTTCCCCGGAAAGAAACGCTGAAAATAGAATGGGCCCGATTGTTCTTTTGCACGGGCCAATCGACGGCCACCTCACATGCATCCGCTACTTCAGGCTTGCACTGGCCTGGATCGTCAGTTCTTCATGCAGAATTTGCTCAAAAAAAAAGTTCTTCATGCAGAAAGCTCCAGGAAGACCAGGATGAAGATGCATAGCAGAGGAGATGGCTCAGATGGAGATTACTATGGTCCCCTCAAAAAAAAGATGGAGAATACTATGGTGGAGACAAAAAAAAATGCTAGGATTTTATAAGGAGAGTGTTGGCACTAGGGTTTCCAATCTGGAAAATCTCCCTAAAGAAATCACATTGCTCCATGGGTATCTTTTGATAGTGACAATATTCAACTTAGCTATACAGCCACGAAGTGAGAAATGAAGATCTGGTCATTTTTGTATCCATTCTACCTTCCTATGTAGAACCCCCCAAAAAAACAGCCATGAAGCATTGACCAAATAGCAATTTATGCCTTTTTTCTGGTAAACTTTCTTATTGGCATACTCTCGAAAGATCCTAGCTATACAGAAGGAAGGATGTCGAGGGCCACTTCCTTCAGTGAAGGCATTTCCTCTTGTTGATGCAGGCAGATGTAGCTTCCAGACGATGCTTTTCTCAGGACCTTCCAAGGTTCAGGGTAACACCTGCCAGATAACAGTTGTTTGGCACAATAAGATGTCTAGGCTTGGTTTGCGCAAAGTTATGTAATGTAGTTCTTATGCCATCACAAATCGTTCTACAAGGTCAGGTTTTGTTTCAGTCTGAACTACAGTTAGCAACATAATTTAGGGCCCTCTGCGAAGTGTGACAGGTGAGGCCTTCACAAGTTTTGAATGCCACAATAATTAACATTTCATTGTCAACGACTTTGACTAATCCTGTAATGATATCTACAAAATTCTGGGTTCAAACGCTTTGTGCATATGATGAAGCGTCTCTAACTATCTATGAATTCTATGCCAACCATGCTTATGTAAATGCATGTTATGCTAGATTTGGGGAGAACCAATTGTAACAAGCATAGGATCAGAAATTCAGAATGCAAACCTGAAAAGCGTTCCCCCTTTAACTCCCTTGAAATTGTGAATATAGTAAACTGTATCCAGCTTCGGGAGAAATGTTTTGGAAAGCTCTGCAAGTTTTGGGTAGAAGAAAGATGGATAGTCTTCGCTAGTCAAGGAATTAGAGTTCAGTTAACAAGCATGCATTTTTAGGCACAGTCGGCACAAGATCTCATCTGTTGAGAAAAATGCTTATCAAAATGCAAGATTTTCCCATAAAAGATAATGTAGAACAACGTGATTAACATAAGAAGAAAAAATTAACTAATGCATAAGGGAATCTTCATACATGCTGAAGGATACATCCACTTCTTATTCGATCTAGTTCTCCATTGAATATTATCAATTTCCGGTTGGTCCCAACTACTGCTTCCTTGTAAAGTTCTTCGACCACAAGCATTTCTGTAAGCCACCATATTACTAAAATGGAAATCTCAAGTACTAATGGAGGGGATATCTCAAACTGAAGCAAAAGGGAGAATGCAAACCATTGACATTGAAGTAAGGATAAGCCACAAGGAATGTCTCATCTTCTGGTTTGACACGATCTGCCATTTTGACTTTTGTTGTAAAACCAAAATCTTCGAATAAGGATGGTTTTGTAAGATAATCTAGCTTCAGCGAACATCCTTCAAAGGCTGATTGTCTTGCAAAAGAAACCTCATTTGCCTCAGGGAAGAACTGAAACACATGAGATATGAACAATGGGATCAACCAAGAGTTGGGGCATAACTAGTACATCTACCTGTACTAATCTCTAATAAAAGTTGCCAAGGGTAAACCATGCATAACTCTGCCTTTTGCTATTCCAGAATTTCTAAATGATGCAGTAATCATTCATAAATATAAATATTAATGACTAGAAAATCCTGATAAGGACATACTACTCTGGTTCGAGTTGCTTTCTCTGCAGGTACAAAGCGATCACAAAATTCTCTAATAAGAAGCATGCTTCCAGTCATCTCATTTCCTCCTTCGCCATCACCTAAAAGTAAGAATAGAAACAAGCTAGAGAGTTTTCACTGAAGTAGAACCAAGGTACACCCTCCAAACTGAAATAAGTCGTCTTAGACTTTCATACTCTTTAAGTGTAAATCATCAGAGTTTCTAGGCAACTGTCCGTTTTCACCCTTATGCCTTTGTTAACTGAATGGTATCACCTCCCATGAGTGGGGTATCTTTTGCAATGTGTAATAAGTGCAGGGAATTAAAGTCACTTCAATATTTTCTTAGTTCATATGTATGTTCAGAATCAGAGGGAGTAGGTACACAAAAGGTCATCGAACTTGAACCTGGCACGGTTTGTAGTCCAGCTGTAGGGAACTCGATTTCCTGTATATGTTGCATCACAACCTCTTAATAGTTGACACAAACAAAAAGTAACAGAATTCAATTAAAAGATCAGATTGAAGCTAACCAGCAGCTGCTTTCCATCCTTAAAAGCTGATTCAGCAGCTTCTTTAGCCTGAAATCACTACAGGTGTATCCCATTAGTCATCCAATTATCTAGTTTTTTTTTCAAAATTTCAAATAAGCATGTAAGCATGGCCCAAAGTGCGAACAATTGCTGTCATCTGAGATTCTGAAAGGTGCAGTTTAAATTCAAGGGATACAGGGGAAACAACGATGGTGGAAATTTGTAGCAGGTGGACGGCAGAAGGAACAGTGGCTATGTGATGCCAAATAATAAGGTACTGGCTAGGGTAAGGGTTTGAAGACCGGAAAAGGGCAAGATCGCTCTCATCGACATGGGGTCTCTCTTGAATGCCAGGAGAGTGATCAGCCTTGTTCAAAACTTTGTTTATTTCATTGCTTGATTCCCAAGGTCCCTTTATATATAGGGAGGACCAACTTGACACATAAGAAACTAAACCTTTACTACAACAGGATCCAGACTTATCTGTCTCTAATTTTCTAACAAATCTCATCACTTTCTTAACTAGATAATCTCTGTCAGAATGTTTGATTTGGGGATTGTTATCTCCCTAACAGGAATGAAGATGGAATGGTGTGGACACATCCTTCCCAAAATATTTGTCGTCCGTGACGCCATAATTTTATTGTCAAATTCTGGAAATTCCACATTATATAAGCCATAGTTTCTATCTGATTCGTTAACTTCACATCAGTTCATTTTGCAGCAGAAACACCTAGGCCTGAGTACCAATCTGTCAGATGTTCACTTGGGGGAAGAGAGCCCAGCGAGGACAAGGGGACAGTAATTGTCATGTGAACAGTAACCGTGGATGAACAGTGCACGTGAGGAGAGGAAAAGAGGCCGGAGCAGAGGTTGTTGGTGAGGAGGAGAAGGGGGAGGCCAGTCAGGGGCGGAGACAAGGGGGGCGGGCAGGGGCCTGGCCCCCCTTAACGTTGCATAGTTTTCATTACTATTTTTAGTTATGTCTCACTAATCACTATAGATTATAAATAAACAAGATGTACTAACTAATTTTAGATTGCTTTTCTCAAATATATCTCTTGATTATCTAATGTTAAGTGGCTAAATAAAATACATATATGATATGAATTATTGATCTATGAAGAATGTCCCTTCAATTCTTATCTTCAAAATTTAGATATTTACTTCCTTCGTCCTATAATATAGTGTATTCCAAAAAAAATTAAGGCAACTTAAGGGAATCTTTAAATGGTGCAAACTCATAGATTGAACTCAATAAAGATCCCCAGTTATGCCAAATCTAAGCATACACCATGTCGAAAGCATTATTTCAGTACAAATTTTAAAGTCAAAATATGACGGAGGGAGTAGCATTTTTTAAGATAAAGAGATTAAAGGTAATTTATTGCAGATTTTTAAGCCAACATCAAATTCCGTAATTTTTTTAAGCCGACATCAAGATCTCGTGTGGGTACTATATAATTTTTGTCGACACTTAGTGTGCGTCTGGCCCCCCCTATATCTGAATCCTGGCTCCGCCCCTGAGGCCAGTTGAGCCAAAGGCAGCGGGGAGAATTCCCATAACTCTGCTTAATCATTACTGATATATGGAGGGGAAAGACTTGACCCCTAAGACTTATAATACTCCCTCCGTTCCAAATTATAATTCGCTTTGACTTTTTTGGTACATCCATTTCGCTATGCATCTAGATATAATAATATGTCTAGATACATAGAGAAATAGATGAACCAAAAAAGTCAAAGCGACTTATAATTTGGAACGGAGGGAGTAGATTGATTCTTCTAACTACAATCTAATCTAATTACAACTCAAAAATAAATCTAAGACCTATTCCTTAAATCCTTTATTTCCTATAAACCAGACACTTTAGATTTTTCTGTCCTTGTTGGTTTCTGCCAACCATATCAATCCTTTATTTGACTTGTTCCTAACTTAACCTGAGACCTGGCTCACGGCCATAACAAATCCCATAATAGTTTGTCATTTGATAGTTAAATGGCATCATGAGTATATCTAAAAGAAATTGCTGTTAAATAACTTGCCTTCTTGAAAACTCAAGGCCACATACTCAAGACACAAATTATAAATGAAAAGTTAAGTGGGGACCCCACCCCCAGTTGAGTTCTCCGCAAAGAGGCATATCCTTGCTAAGCAACTAATATAGGCATGCAAAACTGGCAGTGTGTCATCAAGCAAGCCCATAAAGCTAGTGATATTCAAGAATTTTGAGTTCTCCACCAATTACCTGCATCAGAAGTTCTGTGTAATCAGTTGGGAACTTTACATCAGACACATTGCGTGAGCCCGGGTCTCCAGTGACAGCACGAACTTGGAACCCATTTCTCGAATTTCTGCTTGCCACAGTGAACATACCACCAGTGCCATTGCTGATTGTAGCAGGTATCCAATTAGAGGCCTTTAAGAAACCAAGAAAAAGAATGAGAAAGGCTAAAAACAAAAAGTAAGCAAAGAACAAAATATATAGTTTGTCTGGGGCAGTGTACTTGTTTATTGAGAAAGGGAGTGTTGGAGGTAATTGGAGGGTTAGCCATGGAGCCATAACTGGTTGCCATGGCCATGGATTCTGTGTGTGGACGGATATGTGCGTGGGAACTGGGGTGGGGAGAAGGAGTGGGGGTGAGAGAAAAGAGAAGGTGTGCAAATATTAAAGGGAAAATGGATAGCAATGACTTTGCGGGGCCTTACTGTGTGGTCTCCAGTTGCTGTGGTGGGGACCATCTTGTCTGTTACTGACAGTTACATGATTGTGTGAACATGATGCTCAGCTCATAAGAAGTAGACTTTTCCCCAGCCCTGCATATTTTAAAATTCTGATTAATTAGGATGTAAGTAACAGCTTCTCAGAAAAAATATATAGATTAGCTGAAAAAAAATCAATTGGTACTGTTACTTGAGATGGAAAATCAATTCCATTAACCACCGACTTTGCAGAATTTCGTCAGTACTTGCATTCTTCCTTTAGAGTTCATTTTATTTCTTCTCTGGCACTGCATCAACATGAGAACCAAGATCCTAAGCTGGTTTTCTGCTTCCTCTCCCATCAGCACAACTTCCTTAGCTATTAAGCACCGCATTAGCAGACACCTCAGCTCTTCAAACTGCGATGTCACCAGCAAGCACTCCATCTTTATCCATCCTCTAGCAGGTCAGGTACAATGTCTCTAGTTTAACACCAGGACTTTTGATATTGCTCCTCAAAAGTAAACTATTTTGGAGTAATCTCCATAAGAACATTTTTAAAATTATCTAGTGCATGTATGTTCCATATAAAAACCACTGAACAGTAGCATTATCAGAGTGACTTGAAGATGAAGCATTTCTCGCTGCCCTCTGATCCTGCACTTGTATGCCTAATTTGTATGCCAATTTTACTGAAAAATACCCTTGAGTCAGGCAACCAAGCAATCATCTTGCATGGCCAAATTTGTTCAGGTTCATCTTCAGAGAAAATATCAATCATCAACTCTGAGTCCCAATGGCCCATAGTAGGATAAATTCTACTGAAAGGATCTGGTTTGAGGGTCCATTACCTCACATTGACTCACTTAGCCAGACACCAGGGTTCCAAAGGATGTCACCATCATGCTGTTTTGAATTCCTTGATTGTGATCTTGAAGGAATATCCACAAGAGAAGACTGAGCTCCAGCAAACCATCACTGTGTAATTCCTCCAAAGGCTTTCAATTCGAGCATTCATCGCTACTACCATGTATCAATGTTTGAATCCATCTGAATTCCTTTTGATAACCATGTCAAAGGATGTTGCCATTAACTTGCCTCTTCTATCAAAATAGAAAGATTATCAACTTCTTGGCATATCTGCTCAATCAAAGGATGTGCATTATCATTTGATGAGAAGGAAACAACGTCCCCCTTCAGCTCAATCCAACTACACCCAGTCTCCTTCTTCAACCCCTGTTCTTTCATGAGACCTCTAACACTAGCAGCACTGCTCCACATCCCTTTAGCAGCATATATGTTTGACAAGAGTGTATACATTCCTCCATCAGAAGGTCTCGACTGAAGAACATTTTTTGCTACGAGTTCCCCAAGCTGGATATCCCCATGAGCATTGCATGAACTAAACAGTGTCTCCCATGCATTTATTTGAAGGTTGGAAGGGATTTTTCTGGTAAAATTATAAGCCTGGTGAACAAAACCTGATCTTCCTAAGAGATCAACCATGCACGAATAGTGATCAGATCTTGGAATCAAGTTCCAATCTTGTTGCATACTTTTAAAATAGTGGCAGCCTTCATATAGATACCCTTTGTGTGCACAAGCAGACAACACACTCAGAAACGTTGCATGATCTGGGCTAAACCCATCTTTGGTCATCCTGTCAAAGAGTGTCAGAGCTTCAGCAGCTAGACCATGATAAGCATATGTCGCAATCATGGCATTCCATGTCACTGTATCCCGTTGCACAATCAGGTCAAAAACTTGGGAAGCTTCAGTAATTAGCCCACACTTGGAGTACATAGATATCAACGAGCTCATCACCAGAGCATCATGCTCAAAGCCAGTTTTGATCGTGCAAACGTGCACCATTCTTCCACAACCAAGAGCAGCAAGAGAGGCGCAAATAGAAATAGCCACGCTCCAAGTGGCCTGGTCCGGTCTATATCCTCCTCGGGTCATTTCGGACAGCAAACTTAGTGCTCCTTCATCTTTGTACCCAGAGATCAATGTGTTCCATGACGTCCCGTCTTTCTCAGGCATTCTCCTAAACCAGGTAGTAGCACTATCCATGTCTCCTTGTTGGACGTATCCTTGTAAGATTGTATTCCATGATACCAGATCTCTGTCAGGCATGTCAGCAAACAATCTCAACGCATCATCCAACCTCTCACTCATCACAAAACCACTCATCATTGTGTTCCAAGCAAGGACATCACGATCAGGCATGTCCTGGAACACCTTCCATCCAGCATCAACATCACCATTCTGTAAATACCCACGCACTATGGCTGTCCAAGATACAGTATCCTTTTCAGGCATCTCATCAAAGAGTCTCCGTGCAACCTGCATAATCCCAGCCCGTGTGTATCCTGTGATCATTGCATTCCAAGAAACAAGGTCCGGTCTCTGCATCCAACCAAACAGCTCCTCTGCGTCCTTCATGTAACCATGTTCGGCATAACCAGACAACAACGCATTGCACACTGAGGTCGCCGGCGAAGGCGCACGTCCAAAGATCTCCCTCGCTTCACGGACGCGCTTCCTCTTCATATACCCGGAGATCATCATGAGCCACGACACATCATTCCTCGCAGGCATCACGTCGAACAGCTCCCGCGCCCTGTCGACCATCCCGTTCCGCAGGTAGCCCGAGATCATCGCGTTCCATGAGACCACGCTCCGGTCAGGCATCCGGTCGAATAGCTCCCTGGCCTCGGCCACCCTCCCGCACCGCGCGTAGCCCGTCAGCAGCGCGGCCCACGAGACGGAGTTCCTGAACGGCATCGCGTCGAACACCCCGCGTGCGTCGGCGAGCATCCCGTTCTTGACCAGGCCCGAGATCATGCAGTTCCACGTGAACACGTTCCGCTCGCGCATTTCGTCGAACACCTGGCGCGCCGCCCCGACCCTGCCGGCGCGGAAATGCTCCATGATGGCACAGTTCCATCGGCCGATGTTGCCCACGTGACGGGTCGACGGTGGCCGCGGCGCGCGGGTGCAGAAGCGGTGGAGGAGAAGTGAGGCTCGGCGGGGCCAGCGGCGCGGACGCCGAAGGTTCTGGAAGGTTCCTAGCATGTTCGGAAGCCTCATCATCACAGAGGAAGCGGCCGGGAAGTAAAGACGGGGAAGCTGCTGTGCTGTTCTGTTCTGTTCACACTACACTGCTCTGTTCTCCATCAGATGCGAGGTGCACCGTTCGATCTGTTATTAACGACCGTGATCGAGAGCCTACGTGGCAAAATGGATCCACTCCGGTCGCGGTCAAACTGCAATTGGAAGAAGCCCACTCCACGGCGCAGCGCAGCAGCTTGTGGTTGCGGGCATGTGGCGCCTCTAGCTCGCGGCCGCAGATCGGCGCCGGCGCCGGCGGGTGGGAGCGACCCAGGGCCATGAAGCACCCGCCGCAGCGCGACGGGGAGCCGTCCCCGTCCCCTCAGCCGCAGCGGCGGCCGCGCGGGTTCGCCTCCGCTCCCGCTTCGGCTGCGGGGGGCTCGCCGCGGAGGCGAGGCGAGCGGGAGCGGGAGCGGGAGCGGACGAAGCTGCGGGAGCGGCACCGGCGCGCCATCACTAGCCGCATGCTGGCCGGGCTCCGGCAGCACGGCAACTTCCCGCTCCCCGCCCGCGCCGACATGAACGACGTCCTCGCCGCCCTCGCCCGCGCCGCCGGCTGGACTGTGCAACCCGACGGGACCACCTTCCGCTCTTCCAACCAACCACTCCTGCCTCCACCTCCTCCCCAGCTGGTCCGTGGACCTTCTGTCAACACTCCTTTGTTGCCTCTGTTTACTAGTAGTACTTTAATTTTGTCTAGTAAAATTACATACCGGACTGCTAATTTTAGCACTGTACTAGTATCCTGCTTATAATCCATGCATTGCTATCCTAACAGATTGTAATTGGTGCTACATGCAGCATGGAGCGTTTCAGGTTGCTTCTGTGGAAACCCCGTCTTTGATCAACACTCTGAGCAGTTATGCCATCGGAACACCACTAGATTCTCAGGCATCAGCCCTACAAACAGATGACAGTCTGTCACCATCATCACTGGACTCAGTTGTGGCAGACCGAAGCATAAAGGCCGAGAACTATGGGAATTCCAGTTCAGTCAGCTCTCTCAACTGTATGGACAATGATCAGGTAACCTACATATTATGTTGGAATAAGCCCGTTGTGCTGATATACTGTCACGAAATACTTGTCATTACTGCAACCTCCTCTTTCGTGTTGCTCAAGCAACTGATTTTGTACATCACGTATATCTCGCGTCTCTGTACATCAAATGGAAACAATATTTGTTTTGACACTAAATGATAAGATGGTACTTCAATTCATCTTGCTGATAGGACTCGAGGCCTATCGTTCTTTACAATGACTTGAGGTTTACGTGTTCCTTCCATTTGTGAGCCACTGCCGTGGCCAAATTAGTGCTCACAATGTTCGAGTTCCATCTTGCAGTAGTGTTCTAGTCACATCATACAGTAATTTCTGTAGCACCTTTCCATTATTAGTTACTACACTAGACTGACTATGTTTCTCTGACTGTTGAATCTGTAGCAGTTAATGAGATCAGCAGTATTATTCCCCGGTGATTACACCAAAACTCCATATATACCAGTTTATGCTTCTCTGCCTGTAAGTTTCCAGCAAACTCCTTAGTCCTTGATTTGATGTCTGATGTGATAATAGGGTGGTGGCAAATTATTTATTTTTTATCTACAACTGTCAATATATAAAATGGTTGCATACTGAGTTTGTATTGTCTGGTCAGAGTTCTGAAACTTTTTTACTGGATTTGCTAGTGGTTGTGACCGCTCTATTAAGTTGTATCGGCATATCGCCAATATTAGACATGCTATATTAAGTTTATATGCTTTTAAAATAAATCCTGAGAACTGAAAATGCAAGGGTTGTTTCTGTCAGACATATGTCCCAAAATTTCCATATTTGTGACCTATTCCAAGCCCTTGCTTTTACTGACTGCAGATGGGCATTATTAATAGTCACTGCCAATTAGTTGACCCAGAGAGTGTACGCGCTGAACTAAGGCATCTGAAGTCTCTGAACGTGGATGGGGTTGTTGTTGACTGTTGGTGGGGGATTGTCGAAGCCTGGACTCCTCGGAAGTATGAATGGTCTGGTTACAGGGACCTTTTTGGTATAATTAAAGAGTTCAAGCTGAAAGTTCAGGTTAGGCAAACCTTTCTAAATTTACCGTGCATCATTAGTAGTCATTTTGAAGTTTACATGGAAATATAAGACGTCGAACTGTAGTTCTGGATACAAGGCATATATTAAAGATGATTGGTTGTATCATTGTATGCTTGATGTCACTCCTATAAACTATAAAGGACAGATTCTAACAAACTATGCAAACATAAGGGACTTTGATTCTTCGAATGTGATAAGATTTATGACCTCCAATTTCTATGAAGTAAAAGAACTAGACTTTCTGAGTTTATATGATTATTTTCTATCAAAAGCATTGCGTGATGTTGTATAGTATTTAATATCCTTTTTAAAAAGTTTGGTAAACTTTCCTAGTTCTCCTTTTCACCAGGCCTGCTTACATTGGCTAATTAGTGTTTTTTGACAAACATCTATTAAGGTTGTATTGTCATTTCATGGGTCTGGAGAGACTGCATCTGGTGATGTGTTGATCTCTCTCCCAAAGTGGATCATGGAAATTGCAAAAGAGAACCAGGATATATTTTTTACGGATCGCGAAGGTAGAAGAAACACAGAATGCCTTTCCTGGGGAATTGACAAAGAACGAGTCCTTCGTGGGAGAACTGGCATTGAGGTATTGGGTCATCCTTGGTAAATTTTCTCCTCTCTTCATATTTTTACAAGAAATAGGAGCACCATTCTCCTTACATTACTTTGGTTAGTTCATCATTTTCCCGTCTTTCTGCACTGTGGTACCTAAATTTAATTTATCACGATTGCCAAACCATTTTCCATTTTCCTTGTATTAAAACACTTATGTTTAGCGTACCTTCTACCTAGCTTTGTTTCAATGCCATACTCTAAATGAAGAAAAAATCTTTAGCCTACCTTCCACCTAGCTTTGTTTCAATGCCATACTCTAAATGAATAAAAAACTAGTACACTGAGGCTTAATGAGATCATCTGCAGGTCTATTTTGATTTCATGAGGAGTTTCCATATGGAATTCAGAAACTTATCTGAAGAGGGTCTTGTTTCTTCTATCGAAATTGGATTGGGTGCTTCAGGGGAGCTAAGATATCCTTCATGTCCAGAAACAATGGGCTGGAAATATCCTGGTATTGGTGAGTTTCAGGTATTTACTTGTACTAAAATACCAAGTTGAAATTTGCAAGGAATTTCTTTTGGGAATAATCTTCTAAATCCATCTTTTCCGCTTTATAAACTCTTACGTTCTGGACATAAACAAAACCTGTTTGCATTCAGTATTTGTGTCATAATAATTCATAAATAACAACATGGCTTTTGGTGCATCAACATGTCAAGCATGGGGCATTTAAGCTTCTGTCTTACAATGGACTTAAAGTTCTTGCATTTGGAAAAAGAGGCATGCCCCACAAGAAATCTCTTAAAACAAGTATTAACTAATAAAAACTACATTTCAAACAGGTTATTAAACACAGCAACATTTTTTTTTTGATAGGAACCAACCTGGTTCCATTAGACCTGTGGTCCAGCTAAATCGCTAGCCACCAAACACAGTGTCTCTGTCTGTCTGATTTATTATTAGATTATTCTGTCTGGTGTGTGACTTGGATTACTACTCAAATTCAAAGAGTACACATTTGGTGTGTGATAGTGTAATGTGTATGGCATACATTGGCTGCATTTCCTTTGTTGATTTCCATCGTTGACAGTGTTATGATAGGTACATGCAAAAGAGTTTACGGCAATCAGCACTGTCCCGGGGTCATTTGTTTTGGGCACGTGGACCTGATAATGCTGGCTATTATAATTCAAGACCACATGAAACTGGCTTTTTTTGTGATGGAGGTGATTATGACAGCTACTATGGACGTTTTTTCCTTAACTGGTATTCTGGAGTCCTCATGGATCATGTGGATCAGGTGCTGTCGCTTGCTAGTCTTGCATTTGATGGAGCAGAAATAGTTGTGAAGGTGTGTAATGCTGATCTGTATAGTTATTGTTTGGCCTCTGAAGCATTGTTCTTAACTTCTCAAGAAATCATGTCCCCTATGGTTGAGCACCCCTTAACATTCAGAAGTATCCTTTATATTTGCTGTCTGAAATGTCTGTTAGTTCATGACCCCAGCAAACTGCACAAAAAGGATTCCTCTTTATTATAAATTTTCTATTTTATTCTGTATTGAACCACACTGTTTGAGTGTCTAAAGCAGCTGAAGGTTGCTTATTGCCTGGCAGATTGTTAATAGGTTACTCAATTCAAGTCAAACTTGGTTGATTGAGAAATATTACCTCAGGCCTGGATCTCAGGATATAGGTTATATAAGTCACAATTGATGTACGATAGTGTAGTACTCAGTAGTCAAGTCAGAACATTTTCCATACAAGTTTGCAAGTACTATATCAAGAAGCTAATGAGAATTTAGAATGCTATGCATAGATTAAAGGAAACTATTACACAGAACTGGTTCTCAGGCCGAAAAGAAGCCAAGCCTGTTCGTCTTTGTCAAAATGTCATTATGCATTAGCATGATGCTTTGCCCTTTTGCAGTATAAACTTACTGGGTATAATTTACTGCCCTGATAAATCCAGCAGTTGTTGCACACATTTTGCGATTTCTTTTTACCTATTTTAGTTGTTCCATAATGATCCAAACCTCTTTCATCAGGTTCCATCTATCTATTGGTGGTACAGAACTGCAAGCCATGCTGCAGAGCTTACAGCGGGATTCTACAATCCTACGAATAGAGATGGATACTCTCCAGTTTTCAGAATGCTCAAGAAGCATTCTGTAATTCTTAAGCTCGTTTGTTATGGACCTGAGTTTACATTTCAGGAGAATGATGAAGCATTTGCGGATCCAGAAGGTTTAACCTGGCAGGTGGAGATGTTCTAAATTTCTTTGTTGGCATACTCCATGCATTTGTTGGGCTAATTTCAGTACACATAAAAAACTGCACAGGTAATGAACGCAGCATGGGATCATGGACTATCTCTATGTATAGAGAGTGCTCTTCCATGTCATAATGGTGAAATGTATTCTCAAATCCTGGACACAGCAAAGCCTAGGAATGATCCTGATCGTCACCATGCCGCGTTCTTTGCTTACCGTCAGCAACCTCCGTTCCTTCTGCAGAGAGAAGTTTGCTTCTCGGAGCTCTGTACCTTCGTAAAGTGTATGCACGGTTAGTATCAGTTCCGTCGATTCCTGATATTTATAGTAAGTAGTTTCGCTAACATATGTTCTCATCTATATATTACCATTAATCATTGGCCACTATCTGTTTGAGACTTATGCAATTACTACTTACTGCTGATCTGCAATACATATGGAGAGAGGATTGTGCCATTAGTTGTCCATAACTTTTTGAATGATGTGTCCACAGGGGAGGCTCCGCAGAATGGAGAAGGTTGAATCTCATTAGCAAAATGTGTTGGCTCGATACTAAACAAAGTAGGTGGGTTTCGGGTTTGAGCCGCTTTTGAAGGGGATGGTGAAAAATCTTATTCGCTGCCGGGTAAACTGCTAAGGTCCTATTCAGTTGATTCCTGCTTGTGAGTCATCTGCCTTGTTACTCATTGAACTGAGCAGGTGCCTTTGCAGCCTTACCATAGCTTATAACCTATGGAAGTTAGCATACCGCTTGCTGTAACACGCATGGAGGATAGTGGAGTTCGGCAAGATATAATGGAAATGCCGTGAGTCGTTTGTCACTCAGGTGATGTATATAGCCAAGAATGGCCGGCCAAAGCAAATAATATTTGCTTATTGAAGCTAGTTATTAAACCACTGTGTAAATGAGAGACGTTTGTGAGAGCCATCTGGTGCGAGATGAATGCTGGTCAGTTATCCTCTTCTTCCTGGCCCAGTGTGTGCCCCATGAAGCTGACCGCTGGACCCATGAAACTCTGCACCTATGGTTGTGGATAGCAAATGCGCTTCTGTGAATTCAGAGCACCAGCGTCCTTTCGTGCTTCCCAGTATATTCAAGAACGCTGTGTGGGAGCATGGCATTCGCTGGAGACTAGCTGTGGGTATTTTTATTTTCTTCTATTCTCCAGAACTTTATTAGCATCAGATGGACTGGTAAACGCCTGGCTGCCGCGCCAATTCCTTGTAGTAGATGGTATATATTTATGTGCATGTAACACGCCATTTATGTCTCACCAACTAACATATTTTGGAACCATTTGTGTCTCGCCAACTAACATATTTTGGAACGGAGTTAGCGTATGCTCTTACAAGTGCATTTTGTGGATTTTTCTGGTGGGTACCAAGTCTTGCTGAGCATCGCCAGATTTTGGAGTGCATGACACATTGTTGTGTTACTTTCAGTGGAGAACAACCTACTGTACGTCTAGGTGCTGTGTACACACTGTCGTCTCCCTGGCCTGACCCTGCAAGCAAGTAGCAACCACGTCAGGTGGAGTGAGTCGTTCTGCGATGCAGCCGGTTCCACGTATTTTCATGAGGAACGTGGATCAGGTCTTGCGAATCTGGGGATATTTTACTCTGGAGGACCAGCTGTTGCTGTTCCATTCCACGGCAGCCCAGAGTCCTCTACCAAGTCACATCAAATATAACAGCAGCAGATGAGATCAGCTCTTAATCCCATGTAAATTTCTACCAAACGTTCGACAATTCATTCCCTTCAGCGGCGCATGTGTACCTGTATTCATTCACTTCCCCGTCTCCAGTTCGCTGGGCGGTGTAGACAGCCGCACGGCACAAGCAGAGGCGACACCCTGTGCAGGACGAGCAGACAAGGTGCTCGCCACAGTAATCGCCAACAGGGAAATCTGTACGCAGCATGCATCTCTGAATCAGAGAGACAACAATAATAGCTTGCCGTGCCAGCCCCGGGAACGGAAGCGAGGGGAATTCACAGATTCGAATGGGAGCGGGAGTGCGAGTGGACTGGGTGATAGATAGCAGATGGCTTTTTCATGAGAGGCAGTCGGCAGGGGACCATGCCTGCAGCCTGCCTGATGAGCACGAGCACCATGCATCAGCAGGCCAGCAGGCCGGCCAGGCTTTTCACGCACTGGATGGAGGCTGCTGGCCAAAGGACACCAGCTCGGCAGGCAGCTCGATCAGCTGACCGGCACGGCACGTCATCCGTCCGCCAGATCCCAGGCTAGCCCACTGCCCACCACCACCATGTTTGTTTCATCACCGCTGCGTACAGATGTCCAATCAAGTACCGCGTCCTTGTCAATTTTGTCATGTATTCGACGACCAACACCCTGGCTGGCTCTGGTTTTGTACTGTTCCCAGGATCATCATGTGTTCATTCATCTGCGGCAACAGTAGACCAACACAGTCTCGTATTCCCATTCCCACCATGAGCGAGGATACGACAAAGGCCGCGACGAATGGGTCAAAAACAAAGAGGAACATGGAAGTTCATTTGAATTCATCAACAAGGAGGCCAACTCCGGAACGGGGTGGAGTGGCTGCTCCGTTTGCCCTTCATCGCTCTACAGAAGAGAGTAAAATTCATCAGTGATCACTGCCAACTGTGAAATCATAACAGCATGAAATATAATTTACTCCTAGTAACTAAGCATCATAACTGAGAGCATTCAGTCATCAAATAAATAAACACGGTAAAACTGTGAAATTTCATCAAGCTAGCTGGACCTCTGGCACCAACCAGGCAATGTTCTACCCAGAGCTGGAATTCCACCACGCTCTGCTTCTGCTCATCCATTCAAGTCAATCCAGGGCGTGTCAGACCCCAGGTAATATATTCGTCGACAGCTTTTCAGAACATGTTCTCCTGGGCGGCTGTCGTGGCTTTAGCCGAATATTCCAACCGCTACAAAGTAAAAAAAATTTACTCATCAGCTCCAGCTCCAGCTCAACTATGGAGGGTGGTGGGAGGGAATCCGCTTTTCCTGGAGCAGGTTCAAACGCCAGCCATGGAGGTGGAGGGCCAAGGCCAACTAGTGCCAATCGGCAAGTTTGTCTCTTCCCCACTCTTCCTCATGGAAAAAGAATCTTGATCCCCGAGCATATATTCCTGGACACCTAATCACTGGCTCCCCTTTCTCATACCTATATAATATATATAATAAAAACGAACCCAATACCCACTTGGGCATTACAACATATTGCCAAACATATAAACATAGTAGCAGTATAGTATGCACAAAATCATGATGAGGGTGATGTTGCAAAGTTCACGCACAAAAATGGTTTCGACAAAAATAGCAGCTAAAAATACTCTCTGTCCACTCAAACAAGGGGGTCCAACATGTTTCCACTGTATGGATCTGTTTCAGTAGAAACAGCACTAGGTTATTTCTATAATGATACTCATCCGACAACTCGAATCTCAAT
Source organism: Saccharum officinarum (assembly GCA_020631735.1). NCBI lineage: Eukaryota > Viridiplantae > Streptophyta > Magnoliopsida > Poales > Poaceae > Saccharum > Saccharum officinarum. Next base: position 3,283,480 of record CM036177.1, on the reverse strand, counting down.
CATATGAGTCTTAGCTTAAATCTTAAGCATGCTGTTACCTTGTTGGATGAAAGAAAACGGGAGGTAACTTGCCGGCCATCCCGGCCTTTTTCAGCCAGACTGGTACCCCTAATTCCCTATCCCAGTACCCAAAAATGCTAACAGTTGCTTCTAATATCTATTTCAAACATAAAATCTTGTGAGATAAAATAAATATATGAAGATTTCATAACCAAACCCAAACCAGTTTTGGGGGCTGAAAATTGGGTGTGTTTTCCTGCCACAAGCCCACAAACCGAAACAAATCAGATTTCTGGATTGCCCCAGAAACTTTCAATCTGGATTCTGGAGGGAAAATAAACTCAGAAAACCCACATCAAACTGGACAGGTTTTGGGGGGGACTGGAAACTGGGTGCGGCTTCCAGCTGAAGATCAGACAAGCCAGATTCCTGTTTACCCCGGGAAACACTTTTTTCACTGTCAATCCTAGCTGTCATGGTACTAAGTAGTAGTAAACATGCATGCAACAATTTCACCAGATTATAGCCTCTAGAGACTAGAGTTCATCCAAAAAGGATTCCACTTACATCACCTTACATAGGAAGCCGTATGTAACAGGGGAAGTCAGTTAACACCACCAATGTAGTTTACTGAGAAAAGTCCCTCTAGCAAGCTACCTACAGAACTAGATCAATCAATGGCCCTACAGTTGGACCAAATCTGGATGCTTTATTCATTTATCATGTAATTTACTATAGATATACCATTTCAAACAAAGCAGGTCACAACATCCATCCAGAAACAACTCTACATTTCCCTTATACAGAAATCGATACTTATGCATAGACATCAAGCATCAAACGTGCTAAGAAAGATCAAGCATCGTACAGATCCATTTTGTTACTGTACTGGTACAATATATACAACATAATTGCTTTTCAAGTATTCTTTAGCGTAACACTGGAACTTCTTGGCGAGAACGGGGTGTTCTGAAATGCTGAAATGGCCACCAGCCCCCAGAATAGAGTTGGTATTATCAAATGAACCCATGATTCCATGAATAGTACCTTTTAGAAACTACCTAGCCAAAAAAATAGTAATCTTCCAATTGAATTTAGCAAGAAGGTGCCATTATAAACAACATATGCATTGATTACATTATTCAACAGCTTAGTCACATAGGGCTAAAATTTCAATCGCCTAGATGACACAAGAAAGTCATAAACAACACTAGTAGTTTGTCTTGACCTATTACGCATCGATGACTACTAACCCTTGTTTAGGTGTCACTGGAATAAAAGGTTAGCTAATACAGCAACAGTAATAAGAATAAAAAAAGGTAAATGAGACTAGTCAGATATCCACAAGCTACATTACAAAGCTCAGAAACTTAAAAATTACAACCCCCTCTCGGAAGAAGGATCGGCTCCTTGTTACTCCCTTTTCCTTTTACAGCTGGACTAATGTTTTATTTAGGTTTTCTTTTTTTTTTGTGATTGCATTTGAACTTCATGCCTATCTCTTCCCGCCTAGTAATTATACCATGTCAATCAGATTCGCTTTAATGGAGTAGGTCCATAAGCATTCAGAAAAAAGCGAAAGCGAAACCAGTATCCAATTTGACCCACGATTAGGCTTATTTTGGTAATCGGCAATTCGGCATATACTACTTTAGTTAAGACAAACCTACAATTGATGTGGCCTGCACACAGCCACTAACAGCAATGATGCGTCTGAGAATCAATCAATCAGGTCGACCCAACCTTACACCAAAGTTGATCATGTACAATTCACAAGTATCATGTGAGCATGCCTGCAGTGCCATACACTACACCAAAGTTGATCACAATTCAGAGGTATCATGTGAGCATGCTCGCAGCGCCATAATTTCTACCTTACAGAGCTCGTAGTACATCCCTGGCAGTAAAAGCAGTCAGATCAATTAATCTCTCTGAAGTTGAATCCAGCAGGCATGGTTTCCCCGTGATCCAGGGGAAGGACTGGCACAATGGCCGGCCAATTTTGCACCCCACAGGCAAAGCCAAGCCTCCCTGGCACCACAAAAGACGTCACCACAGAAACTTCATTTATGAACAGAAAATTGCCATCGAAAATTAAAGCAGATTGTCATAGCCTGCTATAACAATAGATCCTGCAAAATAAAGACGTCATCACCCAACCCATCAGATCAAAATCAAACTACCGAAATTACGCGTCAGATCCAGATCCGGATAGCTTAATCTAGAGCAGAGATCCGCACGGCGCCTAATAATTCCAACGGCGACACAGAATCACAGCAATCCGCACGGCGACACAGAACGACAGCAATCAGCAGCATGATCCTTATCAGAAAAAATAAAAGCACGCAACAAGCAGGCTACGGCATCGCAATCAAGAGCAGCGCGGCGGTCGGTCGCTGTATGGCTGCGCCGGCTCCGATTCACTTGGTGCAAGGCGGGATCCGTCCCGTCGGCCGGGCGGCGGGTCCCGATCTGCACCAAGCGAGCCCGAGGCGGCGCGGCGGCGGGGGTCGCTTGACATCTTCCCTCTCGAATCGGAAATCGCTCGCATGGAATGGTTTGGATACAGAATGGTTTTGGATACAGAGCAGGGAGGAGGAGGAGGCGTGGCAGGCACGTCGCCCGCTGCTGCCCCGCTCTCCCCGCTGTGGTGGTGGGTGGTGGTGGTCTGGTGAAGACCGGAGACAGGAGAGGGTGGGCTTTTATAGTTGGGGAGCGGGGGATTCGCGGCGAGCAATTTAGGTTGGGCCGTCGAAATGGGCCCGGGTGCGCAGGCAGAGCATATTGGAGTGGTGGGGGATGGAAGTGGGCCCGGTTTCCAGGGAGAGCATATTGGGGTGGGGGGATGCAAGTGGGCCCGGATTCCAGGGACAGATGCAAGTGGGCCCGGGCGCCCAAAGAGAGCATATTGGAAGTGGCCCGCGCGCGCAGGGAGAGCGCATGTGCTGCTCCTCCTCGCCGGCTTTAGCAAAAAAGGGGTCAGGCCCTTGCTTTTTTAGGGCTTTGGTAGTTTTGCTTCCCAGCTTTTCTGATTCCCTTCTTTTTATGGTGGGGGATCCATCCATCCATCCCTCGATTCTCTTATCAACTGAGGACTTTTCTTCCCTCATCAGGTTACTTATATAAAGTTTATGAAAAATGTATAGTGGAGAATGAGATTTTATTAAGGTCATATTCATTTGACCTTTTGATCACATTTAGACTACTAGCTCTTGGACTTTCGGGACTTTTTTTGTTGTTTTTGAAAGACCCAAAAGCTGATGTCCAAAGCTCTCAGAAAGCTCAAACAAACAGACCCGAATACGAACAATATATATTCTTAGCATGATGATAATAACAAAGTTAATTGTGATGGTAGACCTGGTGTGTTCATAGTGAAGTGAACTTGTAAAGTAGAATAGGAAAATGGTAACGTCACTAGATATATTGAGTTATCTTAGCCGGAGTAACCGCTACTAGAGTAAATTTAGTGTGTAAGGGTTTTATCTAGTACGGCGGTTGTTTGGTACATCATCACCACATCCGCATGGATTATTGTAAATCCTTGGCGTCTTCCATACAAGACACATCTTATATACAAAGGAAAGAAGACCAAGATCGGTCTAGCTATCAAATCCAATCATAAGATGTATCTGTTTTTTTTTCATCAACTTAGGTTTTGGGTCCAAGTAACATCATCATCCACAATTAGTTGTGAATGGGATGGTAAAGGTAGCTTTGTGAAGGTAAATGATGGCGTTTGCAAGGGTCGCAGGAGTAGTGGATCAGATCTAGAACATCCGGAGCCTTTGGAGGAGCTTGAAGTGCTATGCACAGGGAGTGCAAAAGATGTTTACTTAATAAATTGGGAGAAGGAGATAGGTCAAGCCCCTCTCGATATTACTTTTTGTAGCAAATTCGTTTAGCCCATAGTTTTGTTGGTCAGGAGCATTGGGGGTTTATCCACACCATACGACATGAAACAGAATGGTAGGGCTACGGTGATGATGCTAGACTAGATCCGATGTTTGCATTTTTTCCCCTCTTATTATGCATGTTTAGGGCTTTGTAGTTTGAGGAAGAAGCAAATGATAGCTGACAGACAATCCATTTCTAAATAGGGCACTGTAGGCTATCAAACTTATCTAGAGTAAGGAGATGTGTAGAACTGTAGATAGCAGGTTCATTTCTGATTGTGGACAGCTACGTTCATGCTATTGGTAACAAGATATGGCAAGGGTGTTGTTTAGTGAGTAGCTTTCATAGAGTGAAATTAACATACGATAGTTGTTACTAGATATGCCATTGTATTTTAATTTTGTTAGAAAATAGGGAGAGTAACCCTTCTAGTATAGATGCAACATAAAATAGTATTAATAATGAGTAGTAGAGGAATATCATGGTATTGGCCCAAATTGAGGATATGCCAATATAGTTGCATGAATTCAACGGAAAACATAGGGTTCGACGCCTGGTGACTAACCAACCTCCGTCGTAGCACAGAGTTAGACCCATGTTAGACATGGAACATGCTCTATATCTTGAGCTTCACCTAGGCTCCATTCAATTCCTAGGCCTGCCATGGTGTGAATTAAAAATCCTCATCTTCATATATACCACCTCCATTCTCATATCCACAAAGATAGTTAGTTCATTTTTCAACTAACCAGGTCAAACATAGAAAATCAGAGGGAGTACTAAATGAGAAGAAACACCTAGGCCAAAACAAAAGGGTATGATGTCATGATATATGTATTTTCTTTGTCAATTTACTTGGCTAGCTCTTGACCCAAATAATAGGATCATCAACAATTAATGGAAAAGGTAGCTTCGTCAAGGTTGCTTGTGATATTGGCAAAGCTATCATATTGGACAAGATTTAGGACATCCATAGCAATAGTTATAAGCCAGCGTTATTGTTGGTAGAGAGCAGATAGCCCATGATCTAATGGGCCTACTCTACTTATACATGAAATTTGTACAAATTAAAGTAGGTGTCGGATTCTATGAATCATAGATGTGATGTCCACTTGTGTAGGTTTCAAATTTTTTTTGTATATATACGAGTTAAGGTAGGAGTGATAAGAATGCAAATTTAATTATAAAATAGCATAAGATGATGACAAGGAACATTAAAGCTAAATTACTAGTTTTCTTTAGAACATTCTCCCAAATATCGTACACAAAATTTTACAAATAATATGTTGCCAATTTAATTATTTGTTGTGCTTCGTCAGAGGCTTTTGCTTAAAAAGAATGTCAAAGTCTTATGCCATCCCCCTTTGCCTAACTTATTTCTTTCTTGAGAGTACTTGCTTGGCCTAACTTGAAGAGGAGTTCTTGTATGGAGAAGAATGAGAAATAAAATGGCCCAAGGTTTTCTAGAAGCTCTACATCATTTTCTCCACCATCCTTTCAATGTCTCACCCCCTTAACTACCACATTAAAAGCTTTTAACCTCCCTTAATATCACATGAGACATGTCATTAGTGACAGGAACCTAAAATTCTCAAGAGATTTTACATAACGGTACATCATCACGAGAGAGTACGTAGTCAACAAGGTGCTCATATCTTTCAATGAAAGTATGAAGATCCTCACCTTCCTAACTAACCTCCATTCTTATATGTATGAAGATGGTTAGTTCAATTTCCATCTAATCAGCGTCAAACAAGGAAAATCGGAGGGGAGTACTAAATGAAAAGGAACATCATCAAGACCAAAACAAAAGGGCAATGGCATGATATTTGTATTTTCTTTGCTAGTGTAATTACTTGGCTCTTGACCTTGATAATAGGGTCATCATCAATGATTAATGGCAAATGTAGCTCCGTTAAGGTGTTGATTGTGGCATTGGGAAAGCTAGTGGATACGATTTAGGACACCCATAGCAAAAAATTATAAGGCAGAGTTTTGTTGGTAGGGAGTAGGTAGCTAATGATCGGAATAGGCCTATATATTCTAGTACATGAAATTTATGTGAAGTAGGGGATGATGTGAATCATAGACGGGATCCATTGGTCTGTGTTTGTCCTCTTGTGTAGGCTTTAGGAAATTTTTTTAATATGTGAGGTAGGAGTGATAAGAACACAAAATCTAATTATAACCATGCATTTTTAACTCACCATGATATACCTAGCTTATATGAAGGTAACAAGAAACATTAAAACTAACTTACTTGTTTTTTTCTTGATCAATCATGAAATATCTACAAATGAATTTACAAATATATTTCTAAATTTTTGAATGTGCTTTGTCCATAGATTTTCCTATATGTTTTTTTAGGATCATATTTTCCTATATGTATGATTCACAAAAAAGGAGCGTGGAAGTCTTATACCATCTTGCTTGAAAAGATCAACTTGGCTAACTTGAAAAGGAGTTCTTGTACTAAAAAGCACGATAAATAAAAGGACTATGGCTTTCTAGAAGCTCTACATCATTTTCTCCACCATCCTTTCACTTTCCCAACCCCCGACTATCACAAGACAAGTTTTTGACCTCCCTTAACCATCACATGTGACATGCCATTAGTGACAAGAACCTAAAATTCTCAAGACAATTGCACAACACAGTACATCGTCGACAGAGAATAGTCAACAAGATGCTCATATCTTTCAACAAAAGTTGCATGCATGGATTTGTTTCCCCTGGAGCCCAAAAAACTGTGATGCGTTTGGGGAGAATCTTGGTCACATGGGGGAGCCATGGTCCATGGGGGAACAGGAATTCCTTGTGTGGGCACGGCACACGCAACACGATCGCTCCATCGGCCAAGGAATAAATATCAAGTGTGTGAAATGAATGTGATGCTCTCTGCCCTTCGTGCACGAACTATTTAAGGATGTTAATCTTTTAGTGAGGGGTGATATGTCAATTGACAGCGAGGTGTCTATGATATTTTGTAAACTTTATAAAATTTGCCAACTAAGTTATCTAGAGGTACTCATAAAACTAGGTTTTACGTACATCGATTTATAAGAGTCAGTATATATACATATTTATTTATGGACGTCGTCTGTAACGTGTATAATTCATAAAGAAAAACAAAGGCTTCGACTGAATTAGTTGCCGGACGCAACCCAACAATATAAAATAAAACAAGATTAATTATTTTTTTTAGTCCATATATAAAGAAAAAGATAGCGTGTATGCCTTCGCTGACTCGCGACACAGTATCCTGATGGACGTACTGTACACTCACTTGTACATGTTCCAGCAGGGCCAAATTTGCGTCCATGATTTTGTACGCAAAAGCCTGAACCTAAAGTGTGATCAGAAAATGATGGCATCGTATATTTGGGCTTTTGGGGTTTAAAAGAGAAAAGAATGCGTTGGAAAGATAGGTACGTGGTCGATGATGCTCGTTCGTGTTCTCTCGAGGGACACGTGAAAAAGAAAAGGTTGTGTAGGCACGAGTGCATTCTGTGTCAACACGTATCGGTATCCAGCTGGAAAATTCATCCGATGAGTGGTTTGTGGTTTCTAGTAGAATCTGTTGACGGAAATAATGACGGTTATGGTACATCAAGCAAACGTG
>CM036177.1:3242071-3275861 GCA_020631735.1 Saccharum officinarum | reverse complement strand
AGTATAGTATGCACAAATCATGATGAGGGTGATGTTGCAAAGTTCACGCACAAAAATGGTTTCGACAAAATAGCAGCTAAAAATACTCTCTGTCCACTCAAACAAGGGGTCCAACATGTTTCCACTGTATGGATCTGTTTCAGTAGAAACAGCACTAGGTTATTTCTATAATGATACTCATCCGACAACTCGAATCTCAATCATATGAGTCTTAGCTTAAATCTTAAGCATGCTGTTACCTTGTTGGATGAAAGAAAACGGGAGGTAACTTGCCGGCCATCCCGGCCTTTTTCAGCCAGACTGGTACCCCTAATTCCCTATCCCAGTACCCAAAAATGCTAACAGTTGCTTCTAATATCTATTTCAAACATAAAATCTTGTGAGATAAAATAAATATATGAAGATTTCATAACCAACCCAACAGTTTTGGGGCTGAAAATTGGGTGTGTTTTCCTGCCACAAGCCCACAAACCGAAACAAATCAGATTTCTGGATTGCCCCAGAAACTTTCAATCTGGATTCTGGAGGGGAAATAAACTCAGAAAACCCACATCAAACTGGACAGGTTTTGGGGGGGACTGGAAACTGGGTGCGGCTTCCAGCTGAAGATCAGACAAGCCAGATTCCTGTTTACCCCGGGAAACACTTTTTTCACTGTCAATCCTAGCTGTCATGGTACTAAGTAGTAGTAAACATGCATGCAACAATTTCACCAGATTATAGCCTCTAGAGACTAGAGTTCATCCAAAAAGGATTCCACTTACATCACCTTAGCCGTATGTAACAGGGGAAGTCAGTTAACACCACCAATGTAGTTTACTGAGAAAAGTCCCTCTAGCAAGCTACCTACAGAACTAGATCAATCAATGGCCCTACAGTTGGACCAAATCTGGATGCTTTATTCATTTATCATGTAATTTACTATAGATATACCATTTCAAACAAAGCAGGTCACAACATCCATCCAGAAACAACTCTACATTTCCCTTATACAGAAATCGATACTTATGCATAGACATCAAGCATCAAACGTGCTAAGAAAGATCAAGCATCGTACAGATCCATTTTGTTACTGTACTGGTACAATATATACAACATAATTGCTTTTCAAGTATTCTTTAGCGTAACACTGGAACTTCTCGGCGAGAACGGGGTGTTCTGAAATGCTGAAATGGCCACCAGCCCCCAGAATAGAGTTGGTATTATCAAATGAACCCATGATTCCATGAATAGTACCTTTTAGAAACTACCTAGCCAAAAAAAATAGTAATCTTCCAATTGAATTTAGCAAGAAGGTGCCATTATAAACAACATATGCATTGATTACATTATTCAACAGCTTAGTCACATAGGGCTAAAATTTCAATCGCCTAGATGACACAAGAAAGTCATAAACAACACTAGTAGTTTGTCTTGACCTATTACGCATCGATGACTACTAACCCTTGTTTAGGTGTCACTGAAATAAAAGGTTAGCTAATACAGCAACAGTAATAAGAATAAAAAAAGGTAAATGAGACTAGTCACGTATCCACAAGCTACATTACAAAGCTCAGAAACTTAAAAATTACAACCCCCTCTCGGAAGAAGGATTGGCTCCTTGTTACTCCCTTTTCCTTTTACAGCTGGACTAATGTTTTATTTAGATTTCTTCTTTTTTTGTGATTGCATTTGAACTTCATGCCTATCTCTTCCCGCCTAGTAATTATACCATGTCAATCAGATTCGCTTTAATGGAGTAGGTCCATAAGCATTCAGAAAAAAGCGAAACCGAAACCAGTATCCAATTTGACCCACGATTAGGCTTATTTTGGTAATCGGTAATTCGGCATATACTACTTTAGTTAAGACAAACCTACAATTGATGTGGCCTGCACACAGCCACTAACAGCAATGATGCGTCTGAGAATCAATCAATCAGGTCGACCCAACCTTACACCAAAGTTGATCATGTACAATTCACAAGTATCATGTGAGCATGCCTGCAGTGCCATACACTACACCAAAGTTGATCACAATTCAGAGGTATCATGTGAGCATGCTCGCAGCGCCATAATTTCTACCTTACAGAGCTCGTAGTACATCCCTGGCAGTACAAGCAGTCAGATCAATTAATCTCTCTGAAGTTGAATCCAGCAGGCATGGTTTCCCCGTGATCCAGGGGAAGGACTGGCACAATGGCCGGCCAATTTTGCACCCCACAGGCAAAGCCAAGCCTCCCTGGCACCACAAAAGACGTCACCACAGAAACTTCATTTATGAACAGAAAATTGCCATCGAAAATTAAAGCAGATTGTCATAGCCTGCTATAACAATAGATCCTGCAAAATAAAGACGTCATCACCCAACCCATCAGATCAAAATCAAACTACCGAAATTACGCGTCAGATCCAGATCCGGATAGCTTAATCTAGAGCAGAGATCCGCACGGCGCCTAATAATTCCAACGGCGACACAGAATCACAGCAAATCCGCACGGCGACACAGAACGACAGCAATCAGCAGCACGATCCTTATCAGGAAAAATAAAAGCACGCAACAAGAAGGCTACGGCATCGCAATCAAGAGCAGCGCGGCGGTAGGTCGCTGTATGGCTGCGCCGGCTCCGATTCACTTGGTGCAAGGCGGGATCCGTCCCGTCGGCCGGGCGGCGGGTCCCGATCTGCACCAAGCGAGCCCGAGGCGGCGCGGCGGCGGGGGTCGCTTGACATCTTCCCTCTCGAATCGGAAATCGCTCGCATGGAATGGTTTGGATACAGAATGGTGGTTTGGATACAGAGCAGGGAGGAGGAGGAGGCGTGGCAGGCACGTCGCCCGCTGCTGCCCCGCTCTCCCCGCTGTGGTGGTGGGTGGTGGTGGTCTGGTGAAGACCGGAGACAGGAGAGGGTGGGCTTTTATAGTTGGGGAGCGGGGGATTCGCGGCGAGCAATTTAGGTTGGGCCGTCGAAATGGGCCCGGGTGCGCAGGCAGAGCATATTGGAGTGGTGGGGGATGGAAGTGGGCCCGGTTTCCAGGGAGAGCATATTGGGGTGGGGGGATGCAAGTGGGCCCGGATTCCAGGGACAGATGCAAGTGGGCCCAGGCGCCCAAAGAGAGCATATTGGAAGTGGCCCGCGCGCGCAGGGAGAGCGCATGTGCTGCTCCTCCTCGCCGGCTTTAGCAAAAAAGGGGTCAGGCCCTTGCTTTTTTAGGGCTTTGGTAGTTTTGCTTCCCAGCTTTTCTGATTCCCCTTCTTTTTATGGTGGGGGATCCATCCATCCATCCCTCGATTCTCTTATCAACTGAGGACTTTTCTTCCCTCATCAGGTTACTTATATAAAGTTTATGAATAATGTATAGTGGAGAATGAGATTTTATTAAGGTCATATTCATTTGACCTTTTGATCACATTTAGACTACTAGCTCTTGGACTTTCGGGACCTTTTTTTGTTTTTGAAAGACCCAAAAGCTGATGTCCAAAGCTCTCAGAAAGCTCAAACAAACAGACCCGAATACGAACAATATATATTCTTAGCATGATGATAATAACAAAGTTAATTGTGATGGTAGACCTGGTGTGTTCATAGTGAAGTGAACTTGTAAAGTAGAATAGGAAAATGGTAACGTCACTAGATATATTGAGTTATCTTAGCCGAAGTAACCGCTACTAGAGTAAATTTAGTGTGTAAGGGTTTTATCTAGTACGGCGGTTGTTTGGTACATCATCACCACATCCGCATGGATTATTGTAAATCCTTGGCGTCTTCCATACAAGACACATCTTATATACAAAGGAAAGAAGACCAAGATCGGTCTAGCTATCAAATCCAATCATAAGATGTATCTGTTTTTTTTCATCAACTTAGGTTTTGGGTCCAAGTAACATCATCATCCACAATTAGTTGTGAATGGGATGGTAAAGGTAGCTTTGTGAAGGTAAATGATGGCGTTTGCAAGGGTCGCAGGAGTAGTGGATCAGATCTAGAACATCCGGAGCCTTTGGAGGAGCTTGAAGTGCTATGCACAGGGAGTGCAAAAGATGTTTACTTAATAAATTGGGAGAAGGAGATAGGTCAAGCCCCTCTCGATATTACTTTTTGTAGCAAATTCGTTTAGCCCATAGTTTTGTTGGTCAGGAGCATTGGGGGTTTATCCACACCATACGACATGAAACAGAATGGTAGGGCTACGGTGATGATGCTAGACTAGATCCGATGTTTGCATTTTTTCCCCTCTTATTATGCATGTTTAGGGCTTTGTAGTTTGAGGAAGAAGCAAATGATAGCTGACAGACAATCCATTTCTAAATAGGGCACTGTAGGCTATCAAACTTATCTAGAGTAAGGAGATGTGTAGAACTGTAGATAGCAGGTTCATTCTGATTGTGGACAGCTACGTTCATGCTATTGGTAACAAGATATGGCAAGGGTGTTGTTTAGTGAGTAGCTTTCATAGAGTGAAATTAACATACGATAGTTGTTACTAGATATGCCATTGTATTTTAATTTTGTTAGAAAATAGGGAGAGTAACCCTTCTAGTATAGATGCAACATAAAATAGTATTAATAATGAGTAGTAGAGGAATATCATGGTATTGGCCCAAATTGAGGATATGCCAATATAGTTGCATGAATTCAACGGAAAACATAGGGTTCGACGCCTGGTGACTAACCAACCTCCGTCGTAGCACAGAGTTAGACCCATGTTAGACATGGAACATGCTCTATATCTTGAGCTTCACCTAGGCTCCATTCAATTCCTAGGCCTGCCATGGTGTGAATTAAAAATCCTCATCTTCATATATACCACCTCCATTCTCATATCCACAAAGATAGTTAGTTCATTTTTCAACTAACCAGGTCAAACATAGAAAATCAGAGGGAGTACTAAATGAGAAGAAACACCTAGGCCAAAACAAAAGGGTATGATGTCATGATATATGTATTTTCTTTGTCAATTTACTTGGCTAGCTCTTGACCCAAATAATAGGATCATCAACAATTAATGGAAAAGGTAGCTTCGTCAAGGTTGCTTGTGATATTGGCAAAGCTATCATATTGGACAAGATTTAGGACATCCATAGCAATAGTTATAAGCCAGCGTTATTGTTGGTAGAGAGCAGATAGCCCATGATCTAATGGGCCTACTCTACTTATACATGAAATTTGTACAAATTAAAGTAGGTGTCGGATTCTATGAATCATAGATGTGATGTCCACTTGTGTAGGTTTCAAAATTTTTTTTTGTATATATACGAGTTAAGGTAGGAGTGATAAGAATGCAAATTTAATTATAAAATAGCATAAGATGATGACAAGGAACATTAAAGCTAAATTACTAGTTTTCTTTAGAACATTCTCCCAAATATCGTACACAAAATTTTACAAATAATATGTTGCCAATTTAATTATTTGTTGTGCTTCGTTAGAGGCTTTTGCTTAAAAAGAATGTCAAAGTCTTATGCCATCCCCCTTTGCCTAACTTATTTCTTTCTTGAGAGTACTTGCTTGGCCTAACTTGAAGAGGAGTTCTTGTATGGAGAAGAATGAGAAATAAAATGGCCCAAGGTTTTCTAGAAGCTCTACATCATTTTCTCCACCATCCTTTCAATGTCTCACCCCCTTAACTACCACATTAAAAGCTTTTAACCTCCCTTAATATCACATGAGACATGTCATTAGTGACAGGAACCTAAAATTCTCAAGAGATTTTACATAACGGTACATCATCACGAGAGAGTACGTAGTCAACAAGGTGCTCATATCTTTCAATGAAAGTATGAAGATCCTCACCTTCCTAACTAACCTCCATTCTTATATGTATGAAGATGGTTAGTTCAATTTCCATCTAATCAGCGTCAAACAAGGAAAATCGGAGGGAGTACTAAATGAAAAGGAACATCATCAAGACCAAAACAAAAGGGCAATGGCATGATATTTGTATTTTCTTTGCTAGTGTAATTACTTGGCTCTTGACCTTGATAATAGGGTCATCATCAATGATTAATGGCAAATGTAGCTCCGTTAAGGTGTTGATTGTGGCATTGGGAAAGCTAGTGGATACGATTTAGGACACCCATAGCAAAAAATTATAAGGCAGAGTTTTGTTGGTAGGGAGTAGGTAGCTAATGATCGGAATAGGCCTATATATTCTAGTACATGAAATTTATGTGAAGTAGGGGATGATGTGAATCATAGACGGGATCCATTGGTCTGTGTTTGTCCTCTTGTGTAGGCTTTAGGAATTTTTTTAATATGTGAGGTAGGAGTGATAAGAACACAAAATCTAATTATAACCATGCATTTTTAACTCACCATGATATACCTAGCTTATATGAAGGTAACAAGAAACATTAAAACTAACTTACTTGCTTTTTTCTTGATCAATCATGAAATATCTACAAATGAATTTACAAATATATTTCTAAATTTTTGAATGTGCTTTGTCCATAGATTTTCCTATATGTTTTTTTAGGATCATATTTTCCTATATGTATGATTCACAAAAAAAAGGAGCGTGGAAGTCTTATACCATCTTGCTTGAAAAGATCAACTTGGCTAACTTGAAAAGGAGTTCTTGTACTAAAAAGCACGATAAATAAAAGGACTATGGCTTTCTAGAAGCTCTACATCATTTTCTCCACCATCCTTTCACTTTCCCAACCCCGACTATCACAAGACAAGTTTTTGACCTCCCTTAACCATCACATGTGACATGCCATTAGTGACAAGAACCTAAAATTCTCAAGACAATTGCACAACACAGTACATCGTCGACAGAGAATAGTCAACAAGATGCTCATATCTTTCAACAAAAGTTGCATGCATGGATTTGTTTCCCCTGGAGCCCAAAAAACTGTGATGCGTTTGGGGAGAATCTTGGTCACATGGGGGAGCCATGGTCCATGGGGGAACAGGAATTCCTTGTGTGGGCACGGCACACGCAACACGATCGCTCCATCGGCCAAGGAATAAATATCAAGTGTGTGAAATGAATGTGATGCTCTCTGCCCTTCGTGCACGAACTATTTAAGGATGTTAATCTTTTAGTGAGGGGTGATATGTCAATTGACAGCGAGGTGTCTATGATATTTTGTAAACTTTATAAAATTTGCCAACTAAGTTATCTAGAGGTACTCATAAAACTAGGTTTTACGTACATCGATTTATAAGAGTCAGTATATATACATATTTATTTATGGACGTCGTCTGTAACGTGTATAATTCATAAAGAAAAACAAAGGCTTCGACTGAATTAGTTGCCGGACGCAACCCAACCAATATAAAATAAAACAAGATTAATTATTTTTTTAGTCCATATATAAAGAAAAAGATAGCGTGTATGCCTTCGCTGACTCGCGACACAGTATCCTGATGGACGTACTGTACACTCACTTGTACATGTTCCAGCAGGGCCAAATTTGCGTCCATGATTTTGTACGCAAAAGCCTGAACCTAAAGTGTGATCAGAAAATGATGGCATCGTATATTTGGGCTTTTGGGGATTTTAAAAGAGAAAAGAATGCGTTGGAAAGATAGGTACGTGGTCGATGATGCTCGTTCGTGTTCTCTCGAGGGACACGTGAAAAAGAAAAGGTTGTGTAGGCACGAGTGCATTCTGTGTCAACACGTATCGGTATCCAGCTGGAAAATTCATCCGATGAGTGGTTTGTGGTTTCTAGTAGAATCTGGTTGACGGAATAATGACGGTTATGGTACATCAAGCAAACGTGTAAATTATTTAGATCTTGTTTGAATGTAGTCGGATTCGCATCAATCCACGTGTGTTGGGTTGGACACACGTGAATTGAGGTGAATCCGACAATATCCAAACAAGATCTTATTCTGATTGTAAGTCCCTCTATTCAGAAATGATAATTAATACTTGCCAAGAGAAAATATAAATTTTGATCAACGATTGTTAAATTATAGAGAAATTAAGGACCAAACCTACTTACTATGACCAAATATGCTAGTCATTTCTGGCAGAGGAAGTAGTAGTATTGAGTAGTTCTTTCACTTGGTAGTTGGTACTTTGGCAAGTTTTTGTAGCGTGTTTTGTTGACAGAGGTTCATCAGGTATATTGTCGTGTCATGTGAATTGTGATGATGTGCTATGCAATAATAATGCAAATGAAATGGCAAGTGAGAATCGTAGGTGCACTTCTTGGCTGGGCCAAAACAAACCCTTGGTAGGCTCAAGCTCATGATAATAATAATGAGTTAAAATATGAGTGCTACAAATGCCGATCACCCGGAACTTCCGGTGCATAGATTTCTCTTTCGCATCTGTAATAAAAAAAATGTGAAGTGTTTGGGTCGGCCAAGAACAAAGGTGAGTGTGAAATGAATGCGATGCTCTCTGCCATTTGTGGGTCGTCTGGCCATGGCCCCCATGAACCAGTACATACAACAAAGACAGGACTGAACAAAGATGTCTTCCAGCGAATGGATTGCACGCATCCACGCAAGACGGCAAGAATAAAATGAAATACCATTTGGTTATCTTTCTGAAAAATATATATATAAAGTGTATGCCTCTTCGAGTTTTCATGACAGTACAATAGTATTATATATATCCTGATGGCCGTTTTCTACACTCGCCCATGATCGCCGCCTCAACATGTACTGCTGTTCCAGTAACCAGCAGACGTTTTCGGAACCATCAACCATGCATCATCTCCCATGTTAATTCTAGACAGCCATGAACATCGCCCTGTACTGCCCGGCATGTTAACCTAGCTCCGTCTCAGCTGTGCCCTCCTGTTCTTATTGCTAGGATCTGGTAGACTTGAGGGAGTCAACTTCCGAAGGGAGGCGTGCAACATCATCACTGCAGCACATAGTCATAGGGCACCATGTTGCTCCGAGAACCAGGGGAAATGACAAGGAATGGGACAAGGCCTGGAGGTCACTTACATGCATAGCTCAATCCGATGGCATACACAAGAGCAAACTGTAGATTGCAGACGTACAGTAGTATAGCAGTAGCTGTTAAGAAACAAAACAACTAGTTATTAGTCATTACAATATGACAGGCATGATTCAAAGTTGATTCATTCAAGGGATAAAACCTTAAAGCTGAAAACGTGCGACATCTGGCTGGGTCTTGCCAGTGACCTGTTGCATACCACCAGAAATAACTGGAACCAGTGATAGCCCAGTAGTTACTCTAGCTAACCAAGTCTTTAGGGGGAAATATTGGCCTGATAGGCTTTAGATTCTCCCTGCGATATTTCTGTTGGGAAAAATGGTAGCCACTGGTAATCTGGCTGTTACTGGTGTCAGCTATTATTTTTTTGCTATATCGATGTCTGCAGGATGCTAGTGAGGGGACTCTTGGTACTCTCAGAGAGAAGGGAAAAAAAAAGAGCTCTTGTGGGGAAAAAAATCATTTAAGGGAGTTTCTTGCTCTCCCAAAACAGTGGGAAAGGAGTCTACCTGCCAAGCTTTTATAGATTTCCACCCAATTTAATAAAAAAAAACTAGAATATTCATACCATAACAGTTTCTGTAACACTGTACAAACAAAGTTACTTATGCTACAGTGAAAGTTATTTAAGAAAAATACAAAATTACAAAGTTGTGAAAGAAGACTATAAAGATGAATATAATTTGCTGGAAGAAACATTAAGACACGTAACCGATAACCAGCTGGGTTGCGTTCCAGCTCAGTTCTAGTGGAATCTTGGTTGGCCTAAAGGGCAACTTTATTTGATGTTCTTAAATAGAAAGGTGTTTGTTTTTTCTTTTTGGTTTGATGTCATGGGGTTTCAATAAGTAGCATAGCTTCATCTTCCTGAAGTGCCCTTACGGCCTTAACTCATCAGATGCATGATACACTTTACAAGAATCAATTTCTTTGTCCTTTGTTTAAAAAGATTTAAGAAGGGGTGGATTATATGAAAAATAATAACGGATTAGTAGGGGGCATGTGAGAATGTCTTAATAGTGCATAAATTTGAAAAACAAATACAAAAGAAAAGGGAACCAAAGTATAGTTATAATTTTTAACATATTGCACTTTTCCTCCTAAGAGCACATGATCCGGATTATTTGTGAGTGGGATGATTCTTGTTTCAGGTCTCACAGCTGTCTAGTGTGTCTCTGAAGGGGTTGCAGCCATCATGCCGAGTAGCTGCCCCAGTCCAGCAGAGTTAGCAGACCAACACCCCCTTTCACTCACCCCACAATAAGGGATAAGAATAGGGTATAAGTTCAATATGCTAAATTTTCCAAGTGGGGCGATATTCATAATTCTAAAAAAATAGTGATATTTTGAGATCTTTAAATAACTCATGATGAACTACTAGATAGTGAAACTAAAGGCATGCAGAAATCAAAAGGAGAAGTAAAGCCTAGAAGCTGATTTAATTAGCTTGTCCTAAACGCCATGCTTGTATTTAAAAACACCGAGGGAGGATATCATGGGCATATTAGTGAGACATAAATGGGTGTGTTACATGCACATAAATATAAATATATTCCATCTATAAGAAATTGCCACGGCACTCAGGTGTTAACCAGTCCATTTAATGCTTATTAAGGAAGGGAGAAGAATCAGGCGCCACTTCAATCTGCTAAGATTTCTAAATAGTGTGATATTTGAGATCTTTAAATAACTCATGGTGAACTGCTAGATTGCAGTGGAACTAAATGCAGGGAGAAAGCAAAAAAAAGAAGTACCAAAGACAAGAAGTTGACCACAGATATGTCAGGCCTCACTCTGGCCGCTGCCCCCATTTGAACACTATCCATTGCTTCTAGTTTCAACCATCAGCCCCTTTCTTGATCAAATATATGATGCAACATTAGACTATAATGCAATATACTGCCTTGGTGGACCCTCGTTTCCCACATGCCCATGTTATAGATGGGGTCATTCATATAATTTTTCATCAAGCAGTGAGTCAGTGATGCTGTTTGCCCTCTTTATATTCATAATGGTATGGAAACAAAATGCTTTGACATGTTCACTATGGCATACACTGGCATACACAAGATAGCTACCTCACAATGGCAAATAGAAGATTTCCCCTAATTAACTTGGATGATCGGAATTACAGGATGCCAATCAAGAAAAACAAAACTATAGTAAAGCTTGTCGTATTTCCCATCTTATTCATATTGATTATTTTCTTCTGATGTATTAAGAGAGCTCAGCAGATAACTTCCACATTTTAAGCAAGACATAATAATCCATAACTAAGAGACTTCACGGTTTAGTAAATACATTTTCTAGTTGGCAAAGAAAACATAATATACCATTCTACTATATAAAAATCACGAAAGGGAGTTGAAATTAGAACAGGATATGACCCATGGAAGGAAGTAAAAAGAAATTAGAACAGGATACACTGCAAGGGAGTTGAAAAGGTTAGAGTCCTTTGGAATATTCATGTATAACAAGGGTTTCTTGAAGAACATAGGGTAATACACGAATTCGTCAGAATTTTGTTATGTTCAGAGCTTTTCGATGAACTAATTGGTTGTACTGACTAGAGAGCAAATGGTCTAAGTACAGCACATTTTTCTAAGCAGACAACATTTTGTATGATAGATTATAGGTCTTGTGATCTTAAAATTGCATCAATCATGTCCCTTGCCCCACTTGTAGCTGTCTTAACAAATTTCGTAGCAGCGTACCTTATGTCAGTGAGTTCCTAATGCTTTGCTCATATGTGCTATATTTCAGGTATTGAAATTGTAAGGTGATTATTTTACTGATTCCAATTGCAACCTAATGCAGTGCATGTAATCATCTGTTTGATGTTGCTAGCGCCAGAATCCCAATTGTTGCTTCAGAGGGGAGAAAAAAAAAAGATATCATGCCAGTGTTGCCGTGTTGGGCAGGAACATCAAACTCACCAATCTGTGCACAGTGCAGCAGAGCCTGGGCAATCCCTGGAGCCCTGGTGGTGAGACCCCAATGGTCCCGGCAGTAGCGCACGACCTCCCAGACGGCAAGGCTGGCCAGCATCCCCAGCAGCGCCATGGGCATCCGGTACCTGCCCAGTGTTGACACAAATCATCATCCACCAAGGTAGCTGCTTCGAGAATAAAAAAAAAAGTGAAGGAATGAAATGCAACACGATACTAGATACATACAGGCAGCACGCGAAAACGAGGATGGTGAGCGCGGCGTAGTTGCGCGCGTACCGGCGGACGTTCTCCTGGACGCGGAGCCTGGCCTGGGTCGGTGTGGGCGGCCAGGAGTAGGATGCGGCGCCGGGGGCGCCGACGAAGGCGAGCGACCAGGACGGGGTGGGTGCGGCCAGGTCAGCGGTGGAGAGGCGCGCGAAGGGGTTGAGCGCGAGGAGCGAAGCGAGGGTGCGCGCGAAGGCGAGGACGTCGGCCGCGACGCCGGAGGAGACCGGGCCGGCGACGGGACTGGCGGCGGCGGAGGCGGAGGTGGACGGGGCCGAGGCTGACGAGGGCCCTCCGGTGGTGGAGTCGAGGAGGTCGAGGTAGCCGCTGTCCCGGAGCCAGCGGTCGAGCGCGGGGTCCGGCACGCTCAGCGACAGCGGGTTCGGCTTGAACGACGACGAGGCCGCCATTGGAATGGAATGGATTTGCCGCCGCGATACCTCACCAGAGGAAGAGGATTAGCATGTCCCTCTGCGTGTGGGCCCAGGAGAGTCCCCACTCCCCAGTGGCCCAGTTCCCAGCCAAACCAGCTGAGTGTGAGCAGTTGCTGCCTGCTGGCCAAACACAGTTAGAGCAACCTTTTAGAAAACAGAAATTTTACGTGAATTGCACAGAAATTTCACAGCAATCAGTTACAATTCCAAAGGGGGTGTTTAAAATACCCATGGCTTCTTAAGTTTATTCAAATGAAATTTCTACAAAAACATAGGAGAAATAGTACCAAAATATGGCAGCAGGTATTTCATATATTCTCCTATAAATCCATCAATGGGGTCACATACTCACATACAAGTTATTTACACAGAAACGTTTGCATGCTTGGTACACAAACCAAGTTTCTGTTTTCCTCTGAACTTATGAAGTGCTAGTACAACTGCTTTCAAACTGATATCTTTTTTTTTAATATATAATCTCAAACTGATATCTTTATGAAAACGACGACATGGAGCAGCAAAACATACAGTAAAATTGCGGACCTAAGGATCATCAGCCGGTTCTGGCCTTCTATTCTAACGCCAGTCTGGTACGGTCTCCGACCCCCTTTAGCGTCGTAATAATAATCTTCAGGGCCGCTCAAGAGGCCTCTGTTGAGGCGGTTCCGTGGTGCGCCAGTTTCATTGGCACTGCTGTAGAGGCTTCTATGCAGATGGTTCAGCCGTTCCAGCTCCTTTTCTTTGTAATGCACATCAGTGGCCAGGATTTCAGCTTGAGCCTACATGAGAGCAAAAGACAGAATTAAGTTGGAGAAGGTAGGAACCGCTACCGTTCACATGACAAGACGCAAAGGCCGAGGATATAGAACGGACTTGCTTAGCTGTCAACTGCTCGATGAGGCTATGTAGTTGTCTCTCCAGGACCTTCTCTCTTTGTGCTGCATATGTATAACAGAAAAAAAGGCTAAAATTCATAGATTCACATAAAAGAAGAAACAAATATGCAGCAGGCATAACTGCGCTAAGGTGTAGGATAATTGCTTTGCCTATTTATACCTTGGCAGAGCATCACAAGGTTTCTTAGAGGAGCTTTATGAATTAGAGAGAACTAACTTTGTTAAAGCTCCAAAATGAGAAACAATTTGCTATCACAAATTCACAACACCATCTATTCATTGCCACTTAACAAGGAACTGGGCACTTATGGTACCACCACCACCACTCATTCAGATAACACAGTTGGCCACCTCAAAAAAAGTGTCACAGAAGGCAAAATTCCCTAATTCTATGATGGAGAGATCTTACTCCCTCCAAACATGAAAACCCAAATTCAACAATTGGAGTAAGCTTACTATTAGAAACATGAGGTGTAGCCATGTGGGACATTAACATCCTGGATGCCCAATTAATGTGATCATATGGTTTACTTTGGACCAATATGATTTATAACAGTGTGATTTCAAGAGAAAATGCCTAGTTTTTCTATGCATTCAAGACTGAGAATTTAAAAGGAAACTTCTCGCTACCAAGTCAACCAATAGAAATTGGGTGCTGAGTGCTGTGCGTAAGCAATGATCTACTAGTATACATAGCAGCAAGGCTCAGACAAATATAACCCATTACAAGTTCTTCCAAGATTCAAATATACTGTATCTCTTAGCAGTTGGATTTTGAAACAAGGCTGTAGCAATTAAAGAGATGTCAATAAAAAATACTACCTGACTCATAAAAAGTCAAAGCTGTGACTAGAAATGCATTTCATATGATGCAAAACATTGGAATTATTTATATTACTTGTGGTTTGGCGTCTTTTTTCGTTCACAGGTAACACAAATATAGATGGCATTATTCGCATAGGCACTTTTGGCCCCTTCACAATCACATGTTTCCAACCATTTTTTAAAATGATAAGCATGGGGAAATCCAACATGTAATCAATGAAAATATTGACATGCGGAAAAGTATAGAAGTACCAGGAGTGGGTTTCTTCAAAGATTCTTCTTCCACCACAGACCACTCTTTCTCTAATGTTTGCACCTTGTTATCCAATAGTTCCTGCGAGGTGAGAATAGTGGAAAAAAAAACTCCGACATTGCATTCAAAACACAGAACATAAGAAGAGTCCAAAGAATAATGTACCAGCTCCCTTTTCTTCTCCTCCAAATCTTTAGCTTTAAGATTGATTGCTGATTTAGCTTCCAGTAGAGCGTTTTCAGTTGTTCCAGAGGCTGCCGTTGATGCTTTATGCTGAGTAGCCTCTTGCTCCTTCAGAACATTTTCTAGCTGTGTCTTTAGATTTTGCTCTGTTACTTCCATTTCCTGAAAAAATAACATATTCTATTAAAGTGATGTGTGGGGTGGCCCTATGGTTTGCATGGAAAAACTATATGCAGAAAGGCAAACATAAATAGCATTTCAAAGCATGGTATTCAAGTGAAGAGTACAAGTTAATGAACATCAGACATGGCTCAAGCATTAGAAAACTCCACACAGGCTTAATGTCACATCGTGATACTCATCATAGAACAGGACATGGATTCCTCATAAATGGGTCTAAAGTAACTCCTTACTGATGCGGAGACAAACTCACAATTTTGTTTTAGGGTATTCATGACCTCTGACTCAATGTTCAGACAAATTTATCATTCTTGTCAACATTTGCCTACGACAGAATGACGAAACAAACAAATGATGTAGTAGGGTGGTAAGCTGACATAATCAAGGGATCTATGACGCAGTTTTGCAAACAGAAACAACAACAATACAATATCACCATGGTTTACCTATCAGAATTGGTCAATAACCTTCCATGTAAATCTTTTTCACCATTAACAAGACCACATGATTGAAGGAGATATCTAGTTCTTTCATATTTTAGTGTAATTCTTGTCCACGGTATCTTACATATGCTTAGAGAGTAGTAACCTCACAATGGGAAAACTGATGACACTTAAATAACATGAAAAAAAAATCATGTAATATGCAGCATGTGCTTAGTAACACCTGCTTTAGACAAGTATTAGATAGTGGATAATGACATAAGGTTAAAACGGGGTTGTTAAAAGGTATGGTGGTGTACCTCCAGATTACTCTGAAGCTGACTGGCCTCCAACTGCTTTTCCTGAATTTTCTGTTTACACTCCGATATAGCTTTCTCATAGGCTGCATTTTCTTCTTGCAGAGTTACTTCTCTTTGCTGGGTCTACAGAAAGTTTAAAGGATTTGTTATAGAAACCTGCATAGGAACGAATGCCCAACTATCCTAGTGACTGTAACTTTCAAGGAAGTAATCGATGAGCAATATAGTTGAACTGCTACCACCCTTATAGGTGGAAAATGCACCAACAATACAACTGTTACATCAGCTGATTGATTTGGATAATTTTGTAACTTCGCAGATTGCTGACAAGTTCAAATGTGCATATGCAACTAGTGGGAAAGTGTTCCTAGAGAATTCACACCCTAACAAATATTGTCATCTCCCATTCAAAAGGATGGACATATACAAACATCATACAGGCACAGCTGCTCCTTTACATTTTTCAATGCAATGAAATCGGTAGCCAACGAACCATCCAAGCACCTAACTAGATCCAGATCCATGAACTGCGCCTTCTGAGCCAGATCAATGGGGCTGTGCTAAACTGCTAGCTTAGTTTCAGTATTGCTTTTCTCCTATAACGATTATTATCATGATGACTTGTCGTCCTAAATAAGGGATCAAAAACGTCCAAGAGGAGGAACACAGAGAAAAGGAGCAAAGCCAAGGGTCGTGCACCTGCTCCTTGGTGGAGGAGTGCGCGTTGAGCTGGAGCGCGAGCGCGGCGGAGGACGCGAGCGAGTGGGCGTGGAGGTGGGGCAGCCGCTGCGCGACGTGCGGCGGGGGCACCCGGAGGCGGAGGTCCTGGATGGCGCGGCGCAGCGAGGCCGCCCGCGCGTCCAGGTCGGCGGCGCGGAGCCGCTGGGCCGGGGTCATGGCGGCCGACGCCGCGGCGCGCGCGTCGTCGTCGGCCTCGTCGTCGCTGCCGCCGGCCCCGCCGACCACGTCGGCCGCCCACGCCAGGATCCCCGCCATGGGGACGGACGACCGGTCCTCAGGCTTGGGGAGGAGCTCGGGATTTCGACGAGCAAGCGAGCTCGGATTCTCCTAGCGCCGCCGAGGAAGGTCGCTGCAGGTTGCAACTAAAGATGTGAATGTGATGGGGGAGGGCGTATGCAATGGTGGTTGATGGCTCTAGTTTTTCCTCCTCGAGAGATCAGAGACTAGGGATTTTAGCAATGGAACAGAATGTTTGAAACGTAAGCGAACAATTCGTAAAGAGAGGGGGAGAGATCGGCCGGGAGAATAATAGGGAGGAGAGGAGAAGTCACCTCACAGGCTCGCCGTCGCCGGCAGCAACTACCGGCGTCGGCGTGGAGGGCGGGGCGCTGCCGTGCGTGGCTACCGGGCTCCTGGCTAGGCCAGGAAGCGAGCGGGCGAGCGATCCTGATGCGTCGACATATTGGGCTGGGCCGCATCCGGTCATTAGACAAGGCCTAAGGGAAGTGGGCCAGGCCCATTCCTGCCAGGGATATTCCTTCCATGATTCGGTGATTGGGATTCCCTCCAATCATTTCTTCTCCTCTCACTCTGCAACATCCACAACACTAGATCCACGCCGCAGTCAGTCCGTAAAAAATGTAGCATTTCGAGAGAAAATAAAGTGCAATCAACGGGTCTGAAGTTCTGACTTTTGAGCTACTGCTCCAATCACAGCACAGAAGTCGGGGCGTCAACTCAACTCCTGGTGGCTGCTGCAACAACAAGAAGGCAGCAATGGCGTGGTGAAACACTGAACGTTTCGTTCCCTTTATAACGAAGGAATTTTCACAGGAATGGCACGGAAATTTTATAGGGGTCAGTTCAATTTTCACAGAAGAACCAAGAACATCAGAAGAAATGTAGTAACCAATCCCGCTTGATTCATTCAGTTGTACGTAGATTTGATTTGCCTCGACAGTCAACTCTTCTAAGTTTACATGCCTCTGCACTGCAAAGACGAAGCCGGCGCGCAGCAATGGCACCGCGGGATGCCGTGCCGTCGACGACCAAATGGAGCCATCCCGCTTGCACTGCGAGCTATAGCTACTAGCCTACTACAAGGATCTATCTGGCCGCGCGGGCCCCGCGCGCGGCGGCGAGCTCCGCGGCGAGCGCCTGGACCTGAGCCTGGTAGGCGCGCGCGAGCTCCAGCGCCTCCACCTCGGTGTCGCCGAGCTGCACGCACAGCCGCTCCTCGGCCTCCTCCGCCGTCTCGGCGCGCCGCCGCGCCGCGCCCAGCTCCAGCCGCAGCGCCTCCACCTCCCGCTCCAGCTCCGCGTTCCTCCGCCGCAGGAGCTCCGCCTCGTCCACGCCGGCGCCGGCGCTCTTATTCTTGCTCGCGCCCGCCGCCCAGGACGGCGCCGCGGTGCCGATGGAGATGGACGGCGCCATTGAGATGGATTGGATTTGGATGCGATGGACTCCGATCAGGCTTGGGCCGCTTGGCTTGCGGGAGGACGCGAGGTTGCAGCCGCGCCCGCGCGTTGGTTGGGTTTTTTTTGGGTAGCTGTGCAGATGTGGGCTGTGGCCTTGTGCTGGTGTATCTTGTTGCGAAGGGGGGACGGGGTTATTTATCGGTGGGGCCGGGGTGAGGGCCGGGAAGGCGTCCAGGTGCAGTGCACCGCGGGGTGCGAGTGTGTGAGGACGGGAGCGCTGACGCGGGAGGCATCAGCAGTGACCCCATCGACGGACGCTGACCTGTGAGGTGAGAAGCTTCGCGAGGCCGATCCGCCAGCCAGCCGCCATGGGTGGCTCGTCGCCGCTCAGCGGTGGCTGTGGCGACCGGCGAGCAGCCCAGCACCACCGGTGGTTGAGCGCAACGGATTCGGCAGCACGTCGCCGCTTCGGCCTTGGGCGAGCGTGGACGTTTTTCGAAGATGCTCTGCCGCCCACGGCCCCACGCCACAAGCTGCTCGACACCTCTCGCCAACAATTTCGGTTTCCAATTTTGGTCGCATGCAATGGAGGTAGTAGCACTCTGACGTTATGTTCGCTTGAGATTATTTAGAACTACTTTTTTAGTTATGGGATAATATTTTTCTCTCACAATATTTTCGCATAAGCTAAATTTTAGCATCAGCGAATAGGGTGTGAAGCTGGTATCTAGGCAAGTTATGGCATACATAACATCATTCTTGTATAGTGAGTGATCGATTATGACGACGATGACATTGTCGTCTCTTATTGGAAAAAAAATCATGAAATAAATCCAGAAAAATAGACTCAAAACACTTGTTTTGGGAAAAACCAATCTATTTAGGCATATCGTCTTCATATATCACTGTTGTAGCACCATTACCAATATATAATGAAATCATTTTACTCTCTCATCGCCAAATACGCTAGGTGCCAATGAAACAAGCTTAGGGGGGCTTCACTAGCTCTAGCTAGGACTACGGTCCTAAAGCTGAAGCCCAATTAGTAGGGTTGGACAAAAACCGTTGAGCTGGCTCGGTGACTCACTTTAAAAATGTTTCGATTGTACTCTTTTTTCTTTTAAAATGGAAATAACTTGATTTTGAATGATTTTTTTATTTCGGCTCGGCTCGTTAAGCTCAGCATGAACAAAGTTAGGTCTTCCTCATGCTCCTTCCCCTCTCTCTCTCTCTCCCTCTCCTTGTATGCACTTTTGACTACCTCGTGCTACCCTAGCCCCTAGACATTAGAGGGCATTGTACGTACTTCGACTCCATCGTGCTTCCTAGCTCCAGCCACTAGACTAACCCCATGCTACATCGTGTCCTATAGCCTCAAGTAACAAGTCTACGATAGCTCTCCATATCACATCAGTGTTAGTTTCGCAATATGTCAGAATAGCCTGCAAAGATGTCGACCGCCTCATCTGACAAAAAAGCTAGCTCAAGCAACCAGAGAAGCAAGCGGTCGTTGCAGCAAACCACAAAAATCTCAAGCAACTAGTGGAGTGAGCGTTGTAGCAAACCACGCCTCTAGCACGCACACAACAACCACCAGGGTGAGAAGAGGGAAAACAACGAGGTGAGGAGAGAAAGGTGCAAACTACATGCATGGTGGAACTCAAAATAAAATAGCTTCTTCTGTTTCTTGTATTGTGAGACTGTTTGTCTCACCTTCTCCTCATCCAATGGACTACAACTTTTAGTTGAGGTTAACAAAACTATTGGATCGCGTTGGTCGTTCCCTTAGATGGCATTGTGGCCGCCACGATAGACATTGAGGGCATGTTTGCTTCCTGGTCCAAAAAACTTGCCTAAGCCAAGCGTTCATTTTTTTAGCGCCTGGGTTGGATCAACTTGCTTGGACGCAGCCCCTCATGCTAGGATATGAAGCAAATAGGCTCTGACTTTTGTGGCTGTTCTAGAAACATCCCTCCTGTAAATACCATCTAACTGACAATTATGCGATCCAAGACAAATCCCCTATTAGGGCAAGAGCATTGCAAGCTATACACCATCATTGGCTTCAACAAAAAGTTGAAAAACACGTACACATGAAAAATCTGAGGCTACTAACCTACCCAATGATAGTTAGACCTCCTCCTTGCATTTGCCCCGAGCTGGTCCGTTCAAAACTATGATGACTACAAACATAAACATAGGCCAACGCTTTTGAAACACCCTTCATGATTTTTGGTAGGTGCTCCAATCTTTTGTCAGATGGGACAATTGCTGCCTCTGTAAGTTACTCTGCTGCTCTATCACGAATACCTTGAAGAAGACCTTGGGCTGGTTTAGATGTAAAATTTTTGGCAAAATGGGCACTGTAGCGTTTTCGTTGTTATTTGGTAAATATTGTCCAATCATGGTCTAATTAGGCTTAAAAGATTCGTCTCGTCCATTTCGTCTAAACTGTGTAATTAGTTTTATTTTTTATCTATATTTAATGCTTCATGCATGTGTCCAAATATTCGATGTGACGGGGAATCTGAAAAATTTTGTAAAATTTTTTAGGAACTAAACAGGGCCCTTGCTAACTGCAGACTCGACATTGGACTAAAAAGCAAACTTAAAGAGTAGATGTCAGCTTAACACACTCCACTACATCTAAGTTTTCCAAAGGGAGAACGAAGAAATCAGCACGAGCACATTTTTCCTTTTGGACTCCAGTTTAACCCGAGCCATTGATCTCAATATCCAACGGCCAGGCAGCCAGTCAGGAACGCGCGGTGAATGGTGCGGGGAAGCGAGACGTGCACGTGCACCGGCGCACCGCTGCGCTATCGCCGTGCTGCTCTGCTCTGCTCTGCTCCGCTCCTCTTCGAGAGGCGCACGCCGCGCCACGGCGAGCCACTCCACTCCCAGTCTCCCACTCGGCAACGGCACGGCGGCGACATGCTCCCGCTCCTCTCTCCTCCGCGCCCTGGTGCCGCGCCCCGCGCCGGCGCCGGCGCCAGCGTCAGCGCCTCCGCCACCGCCAGGCCGGCCGTCATCCTCCCAGTTGCGCCCTCTCCCGCCCTTCTCTCCCGCTTCTTCTTCTTTCCCTCTCGCTCGTATGCGTGACGCGCGGCGTGTGTCGTCGTAGTGTCGCAGGGGCTCGGGAACAACACGGGCGACTACGCGCGGCTCGCCGCGGCGCTGCGGGACGACCACGGCCTCCCCGCTGCCGTCGTGGCGAGGGTCACCCGCCCCGACTGGCTCCGCAACGCCGCGGGGCTCGCCGACGCCAGCTACTGGCGGGGCACCCTCCGCCCGCGCCCCGTGCTCGACTGGTGAGTGCTGACTCCTTCCCCCCTCCTCCTCATGGACGCGGTGCTCCTCCAGGGTCAGTCAGCGTCGTGGCCGGCGTTTCACCAAACACCTTGCCTGCATTGCACTGCAGGTACCTGAAGAGGGTGGATGACGCGGTGTCTGAGGCGAGGAAGCTATGCGCACCAGGTTTGTCTTCCTCCCCCAGTCCTAGAACAAATCTAGAAATGCTAACGTTCCATTGGTGGTTAGTGAGCAATTAATTACTTGCGATTGCAACAAAGCAAATTAGTGTGTGATGTGTTCATGTCTATCTTGATGAAGGCTTTGATATATAGGATATGCTGTTGAACAGTCGAAGGCCATACATTACGTATTGAATATACATGCTAACAATGCAAGTGCTAAGCTGTTGAACAACATGAAGTTAAGAAGATTTACCCTTTGCTACTTGCAGGTGGGAAGATATCATTGATAGGGCATTCAGCTGGGGGCTGGCTCGCGCGCGTGTACATGGCAGAGTTTGAAGCTTCTGACATAAGTTTAATGCTCACCCTTGGCACTCCTCACTTGTATGGTTTCTTTTCACACGCTTGTTGTGTGCTTGTACTTACAGTCTGATGGTGGTCATCCTTTCCTTTTCCTGTATGGTTTGGACATGTCCAACGGAGGCCTCCTGAGGCGCCGGTGCGTAGTGGAGTTCTAAAGCGGGCCGATAATGTAAAGAGCGGTAGAGGTCGACCTAAACTAACTTGGGACGAGTCCGTGAAGAGAGATCTTAAGGAGTGGAATATCTCCAAGGATTTAGCTATGGACAGGAGCGCTCGGAGATTGGCAATCAACGTGCCTGAACTGTGACCTCTTTTTGTCTTGTGCCCTTTATGTCCCTCTATGTGTCTCCCTGTTTCTCGTTTTTTTTGGGTTTCATCTCTAGCCTACCCCAACTTGCTTGGGACAAAAGGCTATGTTGTTGTTGTTGTTGTATTGTGTGCTTGTACTTACAGTCTGATGGTGGTCATCCTTTCCTTTTCCTCAATCATGTTTGAAGTGAACTAGTCAAGGCTTACTGTTTATGCTGGTGTTTCTTCTAAAAAAATGGGTGCGGTTCTTATCTTGTGCATAGGAAACTGAAGAAAGTTGACTTTACTACTCCCTGTTTGTACAATTGGTAGACAGTATGCTAGGTTAAAGATCTCCCAACCATCTTTCTCCCATTTATACCTCTGCAGCTATACACAATCTAGCTGTAAATGAAACTGTTGAATGTTAGTAACTCCTGCAAGGCTAGAATTGCCACTCGATATCATGTTAGAAATATTGAAAAGCATAGTTTCAAAATCAAATGCAGAACATACCTTTGTTTTATTTGAGTTTGACGTCTTTTGCCTTAATTTTCTCTAATCATTAGGCCTCCTCCAAAAGGTGTACCTGGGGTAATTGATCAGACTAGAGGACTACTGAACTACGTCGAGAAGAATTGTGCTCCAGCAGTTTATACGCCAGAATTAAGATATGTGTGCATTGCTGGAAGGTACCTTTCTTCAGGCTAGGATTTCAGGCTCTTGCTGCTTCCACATTAATTCACTATTAAACTATTTTTTTGGTTTGGATTACATTAAGTTACCCTGAGGATGCATAACTGCTGAAGCAATCCTAGTATTATGTTCGGGGATGCTGGTGTTATCAGTGTTAGCTTCATCAAAGAAAGATAATTTAAAAGTCAAGCTGGCAGATTTTTTAGGTTGGCTAAACTTGTCAATTTGTCCTGAAGTTTTGTCTCCATAGAATATACATTTTTCTGATTTTGATGTTTTAATAAATGAGATAGGTGCAGTGGTGTTATCTGCGTTAACTTCATCAAAGAAAGAGGATTTAAAAAGTCAAGCTGGCAGATTATTTTTTTGGTTGGCTAAACTTGTCAATTCGTCCTGAAGTTTAGTCCCCATAGAACATACATTTTTCTGATTTTGATGTTTTAACAAATGAAATAGGTGCAGATTCCAGCATGTCCTTCTATTATGAACACATAAGTTCATGTATCATACCATCTTTATTGTATCGCAGGTACATTCAAGGTGCTCCTCTTCTGGGGAACTCTGCAGTTGCTTCTGATGAGATCCTTGCAGTTGACACTCCTTCAGAAGGAGGTGAGGCTGTTATTGTCAGTACCAATGAAAAATCTACTCCATCAAGTGTCACATGGAGAGCCCGGTTCGTCGGGCAAGGGTACAAACAGGTATAAAACCACAAAACACTTTATTTTCTGAGGGGAGGCAGGATTTTATGGTTCAGCTGAGATAGTTTGCGAATCGATTGCGAAACAAAACCATTTGACATCAAATTCACAACTAGGTTTGTGGCCGAGCGGATGTTTGGGGCGACGGCGTTGTTCCTGAAATGGCAGCGCATCTGGAGGGAGCACTGAACATAAGCTTTGACGGTGTGTACCACTCTCCGGTAGGCTCTGATGATGAACAAAGGCCCTGGTATGGCTCTCCGGCAATCCTCAAGCAGTGGGTGCATCATCTTCTCAGCTGAGATGGCATACAAGAGCTAGCTGCCGGTCCAGCAACTGGAAGGGTGCCCTACATTTGAGATGCCACCAGGCCCACCAAAGGGGAACTTTTTCCTGAAATTGGAGGGCATGGTATAGCAACGTAAATCCTGAAGGGGGCAATTGTGTGTTGTCAGCTTCTGTAGACAATTTAACCTGGGGTCAGCTTCTGTAGAAAATTTAACCTGAGGTCATTTTGTCCAAAATATATTGGACGTGGTATATTTCACTCCTTTGTCAATGCATCAGATCACTAAATTTCTAACTGTATAGCGTATTGCATCGGTCTTTATGTCCTGAGGATAATTCAATTCCTCTGTTAACCGAAAGCTCTCAAAAGAACAAAGAAATATTTTGTAAGCAACAGAACTAGAAAGAAATATTATTTAGAACTCGCAGAGTCAATAATGTAGTCATCTGCAGCCGGCCTGTTTATCCAGGCATCCAGTGATGACAACAAAGATTGCCAGCACAGCCACAGCGCACAGAGCACATCAGCGCAAACAAGCTTATAACAGGCTGCAAACTGAGTATAAAGAACGCAATGCCACGCATGGGAACATAACGCTAGATCACGAATCAAAGATAGTGATGAACGTGGACTTAGAAGATTTGCCATTAGCAGATTAAACATTTCCCACATCAATGTGCATGCCGGTGCCCTCACAGGATGGCAAGAACAACGGAAACACTGGGAATCCTTTTTACATGCATCACAACCCAAACCCAACTGCCGAACGAAGTCTGAAGTCTTAATGCCATCACACAATTTCAGCTTAACTAACTAGTGGGACCTGGACTTAACATGGATCACAAAAGAGGCCATCCAATAAAGTCGTAGACTAAAGCGCTATCGCTGGCTCCATGGACTGCTTCTAGTTCTTCAAGAAGTGAGGGCGCAGCAGCTTCATGATCTCAAACATTCCAACCCTGTCCCTCCCACCAAACAAACTCTTGAGTGTGGCATCACAGTTGATCTCCCTTTTCTTGGTTGGGTCCTGCAAACCATGAAGAGCTTTCCTTTAGTTCAGGGCACAAAACTGTTGGACACAGACATCTATAGTAGGTTAGTATAACACGACAGCCAGTGTAAGCAGGTCACAGAGTACTCTGCAAACCAACAAAGAAGCAAAGAGGCTAACAGGCCATAATACAATTTATTTTTTCTGTGGCAAGTACAAGCAACACAGAGGAATTGCTACAAAATGCTCCATCAATACACAAACATAGGTCATATAGCCCAACCTTGCCTTCAGGATCATATATCACAACAACAGAGTACAATATTAAGTCAAACAGACATCTACAGCGTACTTTAGAAGGCGCATCTGAACATACAAAATGCCTTATACCTGTCACATAATGATACTGCTGCAAGAAGAACATTATGACCTCGGAACGCACCTCCACAATGCACTCAAACTTGAGTGTCCAGATATTAAGAAAAATGTGACTGTCACTTAACTTTTCAGGTATAGATCCACTGAAGAGTTGGAACTAATAAACCCCCCAAAAGAATCAATTGCAGTGCAGCACAGTTTGTTATTTGTCAAAGCACACACAAATACACCTCAACAAATCATGAGTCATAGTAACGAAGTTGAACTGATTGTACCAAAGGAACATCATATGGAACTAATTGTACCAAAGGAACGTCGTATGAATCATGAAAGGTAATTGACTACTCACATTCACCACAAACACAAACTAGAGAACAGACTCGCTGAGATCACCAATGCTTCTGACCTACCACTAGAAAGGATGACCTGAACTTTTTAGAGTTGCCCCAACACAGTGGAATAAAAAAGCAAAAACGGGGTACAGAATGGCTTATGCTGGCTGCTTACGCTGATTTGTTGGGAGAGAAAAACACTGTTCGTTCGCTGAAAAGTAGTGCTGAAAGTGCTGCAGAACAGGGCGCAAACTTTGCCAAATACGTCATCGCTAGGCGCACTGGACTTTCCAAAACGCCAACCTTGCCAATAGTTTGGGTAGCACAGGCGAAACCCTAACCTAACCCCACCGAAATGGATTTCCTCACCCCAAAATCACAATCCAACCTACTATAATACAACGAAACAAAATTAGTTTCTAGCACATCACGGAACGACAAGCAAGGGCACCCAGATTAAACAACGCAGTCAAAAGCGAGAGGCTCTAGACCCGACCGACAGGACACAGGAGGGGCGAGCGGATGGTGAGAGCGACGCGCTACCTGGAGGCCGTGGGCCTTGATGTGGGCCCAGACGAGCTTCATGGCCTGGGAGCGTGCAACCTCGGGCGCGCCGCCGGCGAACCTGCTGAACTCATCGGACACCGGCATCGGCTTCGTGATCCCGGACGGCGCCCTCGGCTTCGTGGACGCCGCCTTGGTCTTCTTCTTGGCCGCAGCCGCTCCCGCCGCCTTGGACCCCGCCGCCGTGCCCGCCGCCGGGGACATCAGGAACATGGACCCGCGGAGAACCCTAGCCACTGCCGCCATCTCCGTGGGGGTCCTCCTCGCACGCGCGCTCGTCTCGAGGATTGGATGGAGAGGAGGGAGGCGAGGAGGGTTTTGGGGGAGGTTTAGGGTTACGGATTCGACCAGCCTTCCCCCTCACCCTTTGGCAGTGTTTAGTTACTTCAAAATTCCAAAAATTTTACAAGATTCTCCGTCACATATCGAATATTAATACGTATGTATGGAATATTAAATATAGGTAAAAAAATAACTAATTACATAGTTTGATTGTAAATTACGAGACGAATCTTTAGAACCTAATTAGTTCACGATTGGACACTAATTGTCAAATACAAACGAAAGAGTTATTATGCTTCCAAAAATTTTACAGGTCAACTAAACACACCTTGTATTTGGGCCCTGATGAGTGGGGAGAGTGGAGACCAAGGAAGCGGAACGGGAAAAAAAACTAGGGTTTTTACATCTAGGACCTTGTGCTTGTTTGGATTTAGCACTAATTTCTTTCTGCAACTGCAAGTGGGTCCGGTCCTTCCATTCCGTAGAGCGTGGATTTGGTGGTGGTACGAGCAACGGTAAAGGCACTGGCCAGAGATAAATTAGGGGGGTTTATGGAATTTATCACGCGAGTTTGGACAAATATTCCACTTTTGGAACAAAAACATAAAAGGTGGGTACTTCGGACCTGTGCTGAAGAGCTCCAAAAAATTTGAAGCTACAGATACAGCTATGTGTGCAGATTGAGGCTGATTGGTCAAGCTATCTTTTTCTTAAATTTAACTCAAAACACAGATTTAGGCTCCCTTAGGAACACGGCAATTTTTTTATGCTTCCATTTTGCCTATGAAAATGAACTGATTCTATAAAATTCTAATGAAATTTCAAATTTATTTGAAACTCCACTCCTGTTTTTCCAAAGAGGGCCTTATGTTGCATGGATGTTAGAGCTGAAGTTGTGCCAAGCAGATAATTCAATTAACAAGCAGCTAAAAGAAGAACTAGTGAAATGAATGCCAAGTGGTACAAAAATGGAGACGTTAGGCTATAACCAACTGCAAATAAAAGGGAAAGTATCACAATGTTCAACTGATCACCTTCATTGCACAGCAAAATTGTAATTTTCAGCAATGTTTACTTTATCTGAAGAATTGTGTACAACACACAGCGTCATTATTTTGATTGGTACAGTTAGCTACCAGATAACACTTTTCGGCTGAGTACAACAGATTCTCAGCTGTTTGTTTTTGTAACCAGCTAAATGATAAATATATGGTCAATTTCTTCATTTCTTCAATCTTTTGACTTGTCTTGTTTGTAGCGTTACTCAAAAATGGGCAGATCAAGTGGCTTATTCTTTGGCAGGTCTTCAGTGTCTCTTGAAGATAACGACAGCGTAGAGAAGGCCTTTGCTTGGGATTCTTTATCCATGTCCAAGAAGAAGCGATGCCTACCAGGAGCATAGCACAAGAGTTTTTCAGAGTCAGCAACAAGAGGGCTAAACCACTGAACCAATGGATTGTATGGTATCAAAGGAACATGCTTACCATCTGGAATCTGATGTCAATTCTGGGTGGAAAGCAGTTGCAAGGATGTTCCCTTGCCGTACTGCAACAATTACCCGATCTTTTGAATACACTTCTTCCTGACAGCATACTTCTGGTCAGTTGACAGAGGATAAGCATGCCTCATTCAGAATACAGAATTAAGTGTTACAAGATTGCCAACTAGTACTTCAGTTTTTTTTCTAATAAGGAAAGACTTAGCCAATTCCCAAAAGGCACAATCAGATGAACACATGTCATGCAGCCACACAAGCCGATGAACAAACAAACACCACTGTGACAGGGAAGTCCATTTAATGGATGCTTTAGCAGACCAGTAATGCCCTAAAGTGTGGGAGACAGGAGACAAATGTGATAAAAGTACTCATAGTCCATTTGTCTGAATATTTGAGTTGCAATGGGTTAAAATTTTATCATTTCAGATGTCAAAGCCAGTTAGAATAATCAGAAAGACTTCATAAGAAGGCAGAGACCACATGTAGAATCAGCAAGTTATAAGTATGCCCACATCTGATCACAGTTCATAGCACCATCTTGTAGCTGCTTTCCAAGAAATGGCCATATTCACTGGCTCACTACTCATTAAAGAACTAAAGGCAACTATTAAAATGAGAGGAAACAATGAGCGCTCATCCTAAAAAGCCAGTTTACTAGAAATATATCAGAAGTTCATAACTTTTTTTTTGAAAAATTATCAGAAGTTCATAACTCAGTTTGGCCATTTGCAGACAATTGAAGCAATATACAAACCTCAGTACCCTCCCCAAATGATATTGTAATGCTGGGTCTGTCAGCAGGAACAGGGCAATCGGCCAGTATTTCAACATCTGGACCTACTTCCAATATAGCAGGTGCCCGTATAAATACACCACGGCATGTCTCATTCCCTCCTTCCTTCTCTGAAAGCTTTGGCACAGAAAGCTCTGTCTCAAAGCTTTGAAGCTGCAAGAGAAACAGTCTGCAATGAAACATGGTGTTCATATTTGTGCTTAATAACTACAAATCCTTTAAACATGCAAAACTCAATAATATGGCCATCAACAGGCCACATGGTCCCCAAATTTACCTGACTCCCAAAAAAGTTTCGGTGGACAGTACAATCTAGTCCGCCGACAAGTTCCTGACCCCCTGTTTTTTGCCCTGCAAGTAACGCTATTCAACTATCATGACATTCTATTAAAACTGTTTTCCAAAAAAAGAGAACATGCCAAGTATAAACTGGTGACCCACTCACCTACTGCTTTGTTTGCAAGAAAGATGAGCCCAGCGCAGGTTCCCCAGACAGGCTTTCCACCTCCGACAAACTCTCGAAGTGCAGGGAACTGCACGACAAATGGAAGTGAGATTTTTGCAAGCTATAAGCAATTAGGCAGGTCATAATATACAATATCAGGCATAAAGAAGTTCAGGAAGTGCAAATGCCATAAAGGAAGTGGCACTCCCCAGTAAGGGCTCGTTCGTTTGGGGCAGTTTGACACCAGGATTCATTCCTGCTGATGAATTTGGTCCGGGAACCATTCCAGTCCGTCAAAAGTATACAAATTATTGAACCAATTCACCTGGAATAGTTCCGGGCACTCAATCCACAACAAACGAACGTGCCCTAAAGATTCCGGCTGGGAATCGTTCCTGGCGGTGATTCAGGGGGAAACGAACGGGCCCTAAAACTATTTCCTGTGAAACTATCTCATGGGAACATGTAGTATGCACCAGCATGTGACAGTATCTACTGACCGGGAAGCCAAGAACACAAAATTTCCATGATTGAAGGCAACCAGCACTGGCCCACAAGGCTACAACCCTTATTCCATTGGAAGAAGGTGTGGGCAAAAGGATACTCACACTTTCTAGGATTAGGAAATTTCAATGTAATATAAAGTGGGAAAAATTCT
Source organism: Saccharum officinarum (assembly GCA_020631735.1). Taxonomy (NCBI): domain Eukaryota; kingdom Viridiplantae; phylum Streptophyta; class Magnoliopsida; order Poales; family Poaceae; genus Saccharum; species Saccharum officinarum. Next base: position 3,246,091 of record CM036177.1, on the reverse strand, counting down.
ATTTCTTTTGTGCCAGTCTATGTTTCCCATTCCCAGCTGTTTGTTTTGAGTTTTGACCAATGCAAGGAACCACTATTTCCCTGTGAGTCAGCAGTGTCTAGCCTAGGCAGACCAAGAGCAGGATGCTCAATATCGTGTCAAACAATTTGGAAAAAAATATGGCTGTGCAACCAATAATCTGTATTATGAAGGAACAACACCCACTGAACAATCATGCCCTAACTCTAAGTCTGTGCTTCTCTATTCAATTTCCATCATCCACCAAATACCGCAGAACGATGATTCATCTCCGGCTCCAGCCACTGAACCCGAGCAATGAATCCGAGCACACAGACAGAGTCACGAGCAATGAATCCGAGCACACAGACATAGTCTCATCGACGAACCAATCAGCATCAGCCACAAAAAAGAAGGAAAAAAAAAGAACGAGCAGAGCAGGAGAAGGACCCACCCACCAGGTTGTGGTAGTTGGCGAGCTTGGCCATGGTGGTGCTCTCGCCGCCGGGGATGATGAGCGAGTCGACGCCGAGGAGCTGCTCCGGCTTCCGCACCTCCACCCCCTTCACCCCGATCCTCCTCAGCGCTGCACCCACCCACCCACACACACCAGCGAAATCAACAACACGAGCATCTGCCATCTGGTGGGCAGCAGAGGGAGACAAAATCGGATTCCGTACCGGCCATGTGCTCGTTGTAGGAGCCCTGCAGCGCGAGGACGCCCACCACCGCCATTGCCTCCTCCCGACCCTGCTCCGCCGACCTCGGCACGCGCGTTCCGGTGGGTGGGTGGGTCGGAGAGAGAGGCGAGGCGGCTGGTGGAGCGGAGTAGTTGGTGACGTCACGGGGAGCGGAATGGAAGGGGAGGAAGAAGCCGCACGTCGTCGAGGCGGCGGCGGCGGCCAGACCCACCACTCGGGGATATCGAAACGTTTCGGTGCACGTGCCGCTGCCACACAGGAGGGGGAAAAACTACTGGGAGGTAGGCGACGGCCGCTCGTGGCCGTCCGATCGCCGTGGAGCCGTGCCGCCCACGTCGGCGGGGAGATCACCGCCGTCCGTATTGTTCGTCCTTGCGGCGGGCTGTTTGTCAAGTCAGCGGGCCGGAACCGTTGGTAGGCCGAATGCTATCGCGGGCCAGCTCCAACAGCTCGATTATTCTTGTACTGGAGCCTAATTTAGATTTTATACAGCCTGATCGAGATAAGAGCAACACCAACAACTTGACTATTCTTATTTTTAGAGACTAATTTAGAATTTATGTAGCCCGGTCGAGACAAGAGCAACTCCAATAACTTGGTTATTCTGGTTTGAAGGCTAATTTACAATTTGTATATATCGAAAAACAGGCTCCAACAAATATGCTATCTAGCTTTGTAAAATAGGAAATTGGTTCTTCCTTGATTTTTTTATCATATAAAGTCAACCACGGGCACTAGCTATCTGAAGATGAGAAATAGAAATGTTGTTATAGACCTCTTCTTTTTTTTTTAAAGAAGTTTCCTATTTTACAAAATGGCTAAAGTATGGAACTTGGCTACTAATTTTAGCAGCTGTTGCTACAGTGCTAAACTGCTAACCCAATAAGCAACTGGATTAAAAAGGCTCTAAACTCAGGGAATAAATGGCCCATTTTTTTAGAGGCACGACTGTTGTCACCTTCCACACCCTTTGCTGATGTAATAAATAATTCTCAGAGAAGGGTATATTCGGACAACAGAATCCTTCATTAAGATTTTTTTTCACGGCACATGCCTTGTTTCATTTTAGTTATTTGTTCTAATATTCACTGGATGAGTATCCGTACGTTGCAACGGAAGAATACCATTAGGTATTCATAGATGTTTATTTTTGATGAAATTTTTCATCGCTGATTCACTCAACTTAAAAAAAACTCCATGATGCTTAAGAAACCAGACAGGAGAGTTAGTAGCAAATATCGAAGGACAATGCTACAGTACCCTCTTTACTTCTTAGGAGCCATATAATGAACATATCATATCACGTCACATGCAAATCAAGTACAGGTCACATTGACACGCATGCAAATTCAAATGTATTAAGTCACACGTAAAATTACAGGGCAATCAAAATATATCAAGCTCAAAGTTGTAAAATAAAAAAGATTTATCATATCCGCCAGATCACACATGTATTAATCAAATCTAGGAAAATATTTTTTATATCTAAAACTTTCCTAATTTATCCTACTTAAAAATAAAAAATATATATTTCACCTATTACCTTCTCTGAGGTAGTGACTAGCCGTCCGATCAAAATAAATGAATGGCTCATGGCCATTTAGGTACCGCAACAAAACCCATATGCAAAACTGGACAGGAGAGTTAGTAACAAATTAAATATGTATTGTCTGACATTTTTTATACTTCGCACTCACAAGTGATGAAAAGAGAACTGGGAACAAGACTGATTGAGCATATTATTTATATTGACAACATTTACAATATATATACTAACTGTTTTTTACCCCTGTCGTTCGGGCCTAATCACTAGAATATTCTACTATGCTAGGGGCTAAAGCTACCTTTGTGCTTTCCATCAATCTCCTGTTGCAGCATGTCCATCAGTCTCGACGGAAACTTCCATTACCGCAAAACATCATTCTTTTTGTATGTAGTATAAAATGTTTGAAATACCACAATTGCTGCATTTTAAAAAATAATCGTGGTATTTGTCACCGTGACCATGACAAATGCCTCATAGGTATCAGTCGAAAGTCGAAACATCCTCAGATACGTCTCTCCAGATGACTCTGCTGCCTCCTGGTAACTCAGGAGTACTGTCAAGAGCCTTATGATCTAGGGTAGGCGGCCCTCGACTACGGAGTTCGTAATCTCCATCCGTGGTCTTCCGATGCGGAGGTTATGCCCCTCACCGGGCTTGAGAGCGAGAGGGAGAAGAGCAGGTAATTGATCTTGCTTAATCCCAATAATTCGGTTTACAAGGAATATATATATGGCCATCGGCCCTAACCAACGGAGGAAACAAACTCCTCAATTCAAGGAACTAATTAAAGGTAGCAAATAATATCTTAACAACTAAAGATAGCTTTCCAACTTCAGCCACTTTCGCTGATCGCTTCATCCTCGCTTGCATGCGCCGTGCCCGCGATCACCGCGCGTTCTGCGTCCATGCGTGCGCCCGCACGTTCTGCTGCCCGGCGCACATCTCTGGCTCGGTGTCTCCTGGTGTAGGTTTCCCCACATGACAAGTACTTCAAGGCAGTTATGGTGGAAAAAAACCTTTCTTCAGGATTATTATTCCTCTGCCACTTGTGGCGTGCCAAAAACAATCATCACGTTCACCTCATCAACCACTTTACCCTCCTTATCAACGAAGATTTCTCCTGAGGTTACATCCATGGCATCAACAGAAAGAGCTCCATCAACTCTGGTGCTCAGCACAGTGATCACCTCAGTGTAGTGCACATTTGGTTGCGCATTGACCTGTGCTAGGATGACACTGCACATGGATCGTGGTGGGACGATGCCTTTCTCTGGCTCTGTGCAGAAGCGTTCTAGCTTTGCCTTTGTGACGAAGGCGATGTAATCATCCGTATCGTTGGTCAGCTCTATCGAGTGCGACATCTTGAAGTCTTCAAAGGGAACTCGTATTTCCAGTGGCTGAATCCAAGGATGTCTTCCAAGCAACAAGAGCTTATCTGCGAGAGATATCAGATATACATACATGGCTTACCATGGCTTATCGATGCATGCAAATCTAGTGTTGTTTGGGTTCTATTAGGGAGAGCATATATGCCCTTACCTGGATTTGGGTTTGGCCATCTGTAGTATCTATTTCCTTCAGCTCGTCTATTATGTCTGATATATCAGGTCTGTCTGTCGGGTCATCTTGTATGCATCTTAGGGCCAACTCGAGACACTTTTTCACTTGTTGGTAAGCCAACGATGACTGTTTCATCGATTTAATCCACCGGTGATCCACCTTCTAATTGCCTGCCATGTTCAATTTAAGTACTAATTAAAAAAATAAAGACACACA
>CM036177.1:3162426-3241971 GCA_020631735.1 Saccharum officinarum | reverse complement strand
CTAAAAAAATAGATCTAAACAAATAATTAGCATAATTTATGATTGCACATCTATTGAGTAGAAGAACATACAACATAAACAATAGAAAATATGGGTTAGAGTTATATAGCACATGATTAGTGTAACAAAATTTCGGATTTTTCTTTCGGCCACCACCGAAGTTATAGAAATTCATGAAGTTTCGGCAAAATTTCGCCGAAATTTTGAAACCTGGATACACTAGAACCGGCCTAATAAGGCATCGCGGGTCTAGAAGGTCGAATCCATCCATGTATAGGGGACTTGTACTACACATCTTACATCTATATCAAGTTCTTTACCAATCATGAGCATCAAGTCCCATCCGGTGAAGACTAAGGACCTACATCATCTACATTAGCTTTATCCTAACCATATCTCAGTTCCACAGCTAATTAATTGAGGCGGTGATCATAATTAGGCTAAGCTAGGATTGAAACTACCGTGGCTTCCTACTTTCTGGAAGATAGATAGATTGAATTGACGCCGTTGAACATAAAGACACTGTTAATTCACCTTAGTGAGTATCGTTTGGACGAACGAATACAGACAGACAGGGGTATGCAAGGCTAGATGAATTGAACATAGATTTGTTACCAGTTTGCTTAGCTCCCCTCCCCTTGCTGGGGACTGTGTTGCCTGCCTCCGGAACGACGAGACGGACCCCTCCCCTGCAGCTTAATTCACAGAGACGCAACGAAATGATGGTCGCCGCGCGGGCGAGGTGTAACGAAATGATGGAATAGTAGCTAATGTATATAGTCTGATGCCCTGCTTGTTGCGAATACAAAAAAGGGTACTATATATAACAATTCAACGGCAGACGAGGCACACTGGCACATTTTGTTTTGAAAAAATAGAATTGACTTTGCAACTAATCTGCATAGCTTGGTCGTCGCTCACAGTGGACCATATCATATTTGGCAACTAATCGCCAACCGGACAATCAATCATACTGTATTGCTTCGTTTCATCGCCAATGAATTATTCGCTTTGTTGGCAACGGGCAAGTGTCGATTTATTCTAATCAAGAAATAAGCATTCTGGTCTCCCACACTCACGAATGAATGGGTGTAACCGATCATTACAAACTTAGGTCAAACAATTGCTTCCCGCCACGTGGAGCACACAAAACACCAAATCAAAACACCTTCCATTCTTGCCCAGCACAGATCAAACATCAAGGTACTAAGTATTCAAAACTTCTCTACAGCCTTGGTCTCATTCTTCCAAAAACTTCAAGTAGCATCGCCTCTAATCACTTGCACCCTCTCTTCAGAACAGCTCTCTCTTTCTCTTTGGACAACTGGGACAAATGTCTGATCTAGAAAGTCCCTCTAAAAATTACCGCAAGAATGAGTTAGTACTTTTTTTTGTGTTAAACACCGCATCATTCCTATTCAACCACAATGCCCAGCACATCACCACTAATCCCACAATAATCTGGTTTCTCAAACTTGGACTAAAACTCCTAAGCCACATACCAAACAGGTGCATATTATATTTGGGTGGTTGAATATTAAATGCGATGAACAAGTTATCTTTAGTCAGTGTGACCCCTATCTTTAAATACCAAAGAAAAAATTTTATTTTCAAAGAAATCTTTGCCTTCCGGAACACCTGCTTTCCCATTGTTCTCTCTTTTTTCATGACTTCTCTATACAGAGATTTAGTTGAAAACGTGCCCTTCTTCTCTAACAGCCACAAGAGCACGTCTTTAGGCTCTGTTTGATACAAAGTATTTTTGGAGTTTTAGATAAATACAATGGTTTTGTGAAATACTTTGGTTTTAGAGTGCCATGAAGTGTTTGCGTGCAACAAACTTTATGGTTTTGAATACCATGGTATTGCTGAAATTGTAGTCTTTTTGGAGTCTTAAAAACTCCACTAGACCTCTTTTTTCTAAACCACGGTTTTGCATATCAATGGTTCTAAAACTACAGTTTCTTGGTTTCTTAATACTACAACATCCAAACAAGGCGAAAAATACTATAGTTTCTTCATTCAAAAAAAACTGGCACAACTAAGAATACAAGATTTAGACAATCAACCATCCTTTCTCCAACCAACACCCTTCTAAAAGAAATGTTCAAAGGTATCAAGCTTAGCACTCTAGCTACCGAATCCCCTTCCTTCTCACTATTCTATAAAGTGTAGGGAATAAAAAAACACGAGTCGTGGGGGAGTGACGTCCCCACCGGTTTTTCATTAAGAAAAAGAACTTCTCACATAGCTCGCGAAAAACCCCTGAACCCCGGCCCCACCCATATACAGCGGCACTGCATCCCTGTGAGATGGGACGGCCACAAACCTGTACTTTTGCGTGGGACAGACGATGGGATTTTATTACCCTCAAGCCTGAAATTCGTCCCATGGGAGATCGAACTCAGGACCTGAGGGGTGCTGCTGGAACCCTCTAACTAGTTCGGCTAGAGGACCTTTGGCGTGCAGGGAATCCTTTAAAGGCTCCTACCAATCCACAAATCTTTCATTGCCACTGTTAACTTTGAACCTACCCTGCTTTAACATCATGTCCTTTACATCCATAAGTCCCACCCAAAAATGGGAGTCCCCCCGGCTTCTTCGTCACTTGAGATAAGCATGCCCTTCAAATACTTATTTTTCAGCACTTCCTGCCAAAGACCTTCCTCATTTACAAATTTGAACAACCATTTGCTAAGGAGATACGAGTTCTAAACTTCCAAATTCAAGATACCAAGACCCCCCATACATCTAGGCTTGCAAAGTATGTTGTCGATACAGATGGAGTACTAGCCAATATTAGTGTGACGGCCTATGCTTGGAGCGAATAAAAAAAGGGTTAGCTATACAATTCAACCGCAGACGAAGCACTGGCACATTTTGTTTAGGATTATTGGATTAGAAAGAGGGGGAAAAAGGAATTGACTTGCAACCAATATGCATAGCTTGGTCGTCGCTAACAGTCACAGTACGTGGGGCATATCATAAATTTGGCAATTGTCCAATTGATCACTAACCGGACAAAATTATTGTCACTTGGCCTCGCTTATTATCCGTAGTTTCTGGCTCCGCCCACATGGACACTCAATCTCATACTACATTGTTTCATTTCATTCAGTGCATGCATTATTGGCTTTGTTGTCAGTGGTCAAGCCTGCAGGACTTAGTATTAGGATGGGCAAATGTCGATACAGGAGACGTTTACTCTTTAACTATACGATATACCGTATACGATACATTAGCAATTTTTTTTGAGCAGACAATAGATTAGCTAGGTTGTTATAAATGGCATAATAATAATAGGAAAACAGCAAAGTTAGGCGGGGCCGGGCCCATCTAACCTGTCGTCACCTTTGTAGGCACGTTGTCCAGACAGCGGGCCGGAATGATGCAATGGGCAGAGCGGGATTGATTGGGCTGTGTCTCAAAACGGTTCGCTGCTTGGGCTGCCAGTGCCAATCCTCTGGCTGGCCGGGGTGTAATAATTTGTACAGCACGTGGTGAAACAAGGCTGTAAATTACGGTATGGTTACTTTTTTTGTCAAAAAAAAAAGGAGAGGCTTAAGTAAAAGTTGATCTCGGCAAGCATTAGCAGGACTGCAGGAGTACTACTAGCAGTGGAGTTCGGATGGATGAGCGCGACGACCATTGGTTGCACCTGCAGCAGCTTGCTCATCAGAGCTCTGTGTGCAGGACGACGGCCTCGTCCTTCCCCTGCTCGTCGTCCTCGTCGTCGGGGTGCTTATCAGGCGCGCCGCCGCATGTGCTGCTGCGGAGGCAGTCAGCGGCGGGCTGGACACGGCCGTAGTCGAACCCGACGGCGCAGTTGCACACGGTCTGCACCTCGCCATCGTCATCAGCGCGGCGCAGGTTGATGTCGCTGAGCACGATGCCGGTGCAGGGCACGGCGTCGCTGCACGCGAACCTGATGGCCTCGGCGCGCCGCGACGTGCCGCTGATGTTACGGTACGACACGTCGGACACGGCCACGGCGGAGGTCTGGTTGGCGCAGGGGCCGCGGCTGCCACCCGGGGGCACGTCGCAGTAGAACTGGTCGATGACGATGGGGTGGTCGACGCCGTCGACGGCGACGTTTGCGAACCGCACGCCGCGGACGTACCCGGCGCCGCCCTGCCACGTCTTGATCCGGACCCCGTTCTGCGCGCGGCTGATCCGCGCGCTGTCCAGCGCCACGTCCGCCACCGCCGCGAACGCGCCGCCCTTGCCCAGGCTCCCGATGCTGATGCCGTGGCCGGGGCCGCAGTCGATGTTGCGCATCTTGACGCCGAAGCTGCCGTTGACGATGGAGATGCAGTCGTCACCGGTGCCGATGCGGCAGCTCTGGATGGTGACGGCGGTGGACTCGGCCACGTGGATGCCGTCCGTGTTGGGGCTGTCCTCGGGGGCCTCGATGCGCAGCCCGCCCACGCGCACGCCGCGGGACCGGGACACCGTCACGTGCATCTGCTGCGCGTTCTGCACGCGGAGACCCCGCACGCGCACGCCCCGGCACGAGTCGATCGTCACCGCCGTCGGGGCACCCCTGCACGGCTGCAGCAGGAGTGGGCGTCGCCGGCGGCGGCGAGAGCAGCGTGTCGTCAATGGAGGAACAGTGGAGCAGAGCAGTGGAATAATGCACCGATCGACGTACGTACGTTGGACTTGTTGATCTTGCAGGAGTTGGCCCACCACTTGGAGCCGGAGCCGTCGATGACGCCGCCGCCCTGGATGCGCGCGCCGGCGAGCCCCGAGAAGAGCAGCCACAGCCGGGGGCTCCGCGGGTCCCACTCCGACGGCTCCTCGGGCGCCACGATCGTGCCCTGGATCTGCACCATCATTTGGCCGGAGTCCATCACCACATCACAGTGCTACGATTAAGACTGCCTCCTTGAATTGAACTGAAGCAACACCAGTCACCTGGATGATCATCCTGTTGTCCTTGCAGGGACCCACGAACTGGATGGCGCCGACCTTGTAGCGGCGGCCGGCGGGCACCAGGAACACCGCGTTGTGCAGCGAGCACGCCGTCTTCCACGCGCTCGCGAACGCCTGATGAGTGATGGCAACCAGTGAAGCATCAACCAACCACATTCAGTCAACCCGCTCATGGACGGAAAAGATTGTTCAGAAAATTTAAAAAACAAAGATGAAAAAGCACAGGTGACGATCTTATCGATTCGAGCTAACGCGTGCGGCGGATCACATCACGTCCCGTTTCTTGACGCACGCACGTATACGGTATCTCTCGGCGAGATCTGCACGCTGGCATGGCGACGTATGAGTAGGATGGATGGATGGGTGAGTGCTGGCTGTGGGTGGATGACGAAGCTAGCAACCGTCGAGGGAGCATCTGCACTCTCTGCAGGGCCAGGGCGTCGCCATCAGATCTCCTTCCGTTCTTGTTCTTGGCTACCAACCCCATCGTCATCATCGCCATCACACGGAAAGTGTGGCGTCCCGGTATCGCAACGTCTGGATCCTCCTATATTCCTCATGCCACGGTCACGGCTAGCGACACTTTGTGTACTACTCCTACCTAGCATTATGCGTAGATAGTAAAAGCTATGTGTCTAGAAAAGCATACTTGCAATTTGGAACGGAAAGAGCATGTATAATCCTATGTCATCTAATTTAATTTCCAAGCAAAGCGACTGGTGGAACTGGTGATAGATAGATATATCTCACGTCTCATTTCCTTTCATTTATGCATGCATGCCACTGGTCAGTGAGTGTATGTATAACTGGAGATTTGTTTGTAATGAATATCGTTCGGACAGAAGTTCATTCCTACTCTTTCCATGCCACTGTCACCGCTGACATGATGCTCTCCCTGAAAGCAACTGATCTAGCTAGCGTCAAACCTTCTTAATTACTTGACTCAATATACAAGAGGAGATTTGTAAGTTGTAACATCGTTATTCAGACAGATCAAGTAACCCTTTTTTATCATATATCCATAAGATGTGGGCGTGTTACTTAGTGTACAAAAGAACCGAGTTGCGTGCTGGTTCAACCTTGGACGACTCAGCTTTCAGTTACAGGTGAGATGACATATATGCACACCGTGGACGCATACACTCTAACACACTTGCTAGCACCGTACAGCAGACATACTCCTATGCACCTGTCCAGGCCACATGATTGCCCATTGCTAGCCAGTCCTCATGATCATCCCAAGAAGAAATTTAGACTTGCAAGCAAACATAGCTAGATCGTCGCTAGGCAATGCCAATCCATGCCCATCATTTCGTATCTGGGACTGGGAGTCCGGACAGTTACATCATAGCAGTACTTGTACCTGATTGTTGGTCCTATCTGTTGTTATTTTAATCCAGCATTGAGCTTATAACTAACCGCCATGTTCTTCCCTACTAAAACATACAGTGTAGTCATCAGCTGCTGGTATTTACTATTCAGGAGTGAGGCAAAAACGATGGAGGCAAAGGTAAAACGTAGCTAAAAGCCTAAAAGATGGTGGAAACGCTTCGGCAAAAGCGTGTTACTGTGGAGTGTCACCGACCAAATAAAGATTATATTCACCGTTCTCATGCACGCGTGATGCAATGCAACTGTGTGGAAACGGAACGCGGAGATGATGGTCGATCGATTGGCACGCACCTGGGTGTCGTCGGCGTCGCCGTCGCCCGCCGCGCCGAAGCTGTCGACGTTCACCACGTTCCTGCACGCCCCCCTCCCCTGCACCGCCATGACGTGATCCTCCTCGTCGTCGTCGTCTTCATCCTCGTCGACGACGTCCTCATCCTCGTCGTCCTCCCACTCCCACTTGAAGAAGCGATCTTCGTCCTCGGCTTCTCGGCCCCTAGCCGCCGCCGACGACCACAGCCTCAGGACCTGCTCCTCCTCCGTCGCCTGACCGCCACCGCCACCATTGCCAGCGCCGCCGTCGCCCACGGCCGTCCTCGCCGCGGCCACGAGCACCACCAGCGCCAAGAGCAGCGCGCACCTCGTCGCCGCACCCATTGCACGACGTACGGCCTGGCTGACGCGTGCTAGCTCCCTCCGCCGGTTCGCCCTGCCACTCGTGTAATGGCGCGGCGGCAGGGAGGCGAGTGGGTGCACGCACACGACACGACGAAGCGTATATATGCCTTGGCTTGCAAGCGTGCAGTGACTTATACCAACTCGCGCCAGTACAGCAGGCTAGAGCTGGCAGGGGAGAGCAGAGGGAGGGAGATGATGAGGTGTGTACCGTGCGAGTGCGAGGTGGAGACGGATCGAGTAGGAGGAAGAGGACGAAGAAGAAGAAGGGGAGGACTTGAAGTGCAAGTGAATGAGAAAGAATGAGCGTGCGACAGAGGGAGGTGTGGTTTATGCTTTACTCATCCTCTGAAAAAAGAGAAAAACCAAACGAAAGGAGCTGCAGGGTCCTAGCTAGCCCCTTTCCTTTCCTTTCCCGTGGCATACATTTCCCATCATTTTGTGGTGTCCATTTGTGCCGGCCGAGACGTATTTGCAGGTACATACATAATTATTCTTGCAAGGCAATGCTAATAGTAGTCGTAGTCGTGGTTAGATAAGGCTAACACCGAAGCAGGAAAAACGTCGACTTAGTCGTGCTGTTCAGACTTCAGAGCATGCTATGCATATCCGCTACATACAAAACATTCTAAGACGAAAAGGCATGTGCTGTGTGGCAGAGGAATGGCGATGTCAAAAAAATGTCTTATATACTAATAAATCTGCAACAGCAGTATCCTCGTGGGTTCTCTTGTGTATTACTGTACTTGGACGCTATTCATCCGGCGCTTTCCCGTATCCCACCACCCATCTGAAAATTTCAGGATGTATGTATATCGTTTCGTTAGGACAATGCTGATGGCTCTTTCGTGAAAGGATCACCAGGTGGCCGCGGGAACGCCATGCGGCCCATGATTGCGCGTCCACCATGTGGCTCCATTGCCATTGCCGCGGCCGGCTCCAAGTGCATAACTGCAATGGATCAGATGCAGCTGCCCACCTCCAGCATACGGCAACCGTACGCATCGGCCACATTGCGACTTTTTTCTTGTACACGAGGCAGGCAACCCCATTTTCATCTAAGCAAACGGAAATACAGCGGTTTGTGAAGAGTTAGAGGAACTGTGGCATCTGTTATTTTGCCAAAAGTTTTTTATTATAAAAAAAGAAACGGTCCAAAAATATTCAGTTCTACAAATGAATTTCTAGACCATAGGATTTCGATCTTACCATCAAGTTAGAAAAAAAAGCCTCGATTTCTAGAACTCCTTATTTCTATCTCATGCAAAAGAATAGGATCCAAGACAAACAGAATCCATGGCAAAGACGAGAACAAATAAGACTACGACCAATGTAAGCATATAACTATAGACTATTGTGGTCTCATTCTAACACATAAGCAAATAAGAGCATGACCAATGTAAGCATATAACCATAGAATATAGTGGTCTCATTCAACACATAAGCAAAATACATTTAATACAACATTCAAACTTCCAAGCTCAGAGCGCAAGCACCCATGTGCTGGACCACGGTTTCTGTCCACGCTCAGACAGACGTGCAACAAGTCAACAATCCCTTTCTCTCCCTCTCGCAAGCTAACGTTCTCTCTCCTGAGGCTCTCGGTGCCTCTGCAAAACTATTGCCATTTTGCGGGCTACTAACTTTTTCATCTCTCCTCTCCACGGCAGGGGTGAAGCCAGCACAATAAGTCGTCGGAGTCATGTACAAACCATCTATGATCTGCACTATAGAAACACACTTAGTAATAGTGACTTTCTAATAAATTTTTAAAAATTGTCGAAATCAACGGACCACAACAGAAGGGCCTGGCTCCGCCACTGCTCCTATCTAATGTGGCACAGTGAGAGTATGAGACCACCGACCACGCTGGAGCGTTGGGACTGGCCTGAAAGGAACAAGTCCTTTTAGAAGGAATTGTGGGTCTTCTTAATTCTCTATTTGGCACAAGAAAGAAGGGCTTGTGTTTTTCTTATGTCGATTCTTCTTATGTCAAAGTAAGAATCATTTTTCTTCTTATTTGTTTTGTCAAAATTATTCTTTATTCGGGAAAGGCAGCCCAGCGGTTCTCGACTTCAGATTCCGCTTCCCTTGCTTCATTCCCTCTCTGGAGCGTCCTTTAGTTTTAGTTGAATTGTCCCTTGTCCTGATGGGGATGATTCTGCCAGCAATGTCGACACATTGTTGACTTGCGAGATCACGTTGCTTGTGCGCTGGTGCAGTGGTGCTGGGCTTGTTCGTGCCGCGCACATTTTTCCTGCTGCAATGCTGGCTGGCTGTTTGGTACGCATCGCCTTCCACTCTTCTTTTTCGGAAACCGGAAAAAAGTTGATACAAATAAAAAAGAGCACCAAAAGAAGCGTGGCATCGTTGTCCATTGCTATAGCAGCTTCCATTTCAGACATGCTAGCAAGGCCTACCAAAAATGTTACCATCAGTATGCGCTGTAGAATGCACATGGATTGCAAGACGCAAACCTGATCTCATTTACCTTCTGATGAAACCCCAAGCGGGGGAAAGTGACCTTACACCTGGACAACTGAGGTCCAGAACTCAGCCAAGGGAAAACATTGCTGACATGTACACCGCTGTACGAACACACTTACCATCTACTAGTTACTGTGTATACTGCCCGCCCAATTCACTTCTGATCGACGGACGTTGGAACATAGGTCCTTGTCAGGACATGTTGATCTCCACGCTGCCGCTCTTGGGGAACCGGCAGACGGGGCACACGTCGGAGACCCTCTCGCAGTCGATGCACAGGCAGAGGTGGCGGCACGGCATCACCAGCACCGACGCCTCCTTCCCACCGCACCACCGGCAGGCCCCCAGCCCGACGGTAGCCGCCGTCGTCGTGCCCCTGCCCCTGCCGCCACCGCCGCCCAGGAGGCCAGACTGGAAGAAGCCCGCAGGGGCGGCGGCTACTCCGGCGTCAGGGTTCTGGCTGGAGGCTGCGTTGTCGACCTCCTCGCTGTCGCCGGTGCCTTCTCGGGTGAGGTTGGTGCTCTGCGCCACTACCTGCATCAGCCTGGTCTTCAGGCTGTTGGCGACCGACTGGTTGTACATGGCCGCCGACTGCCACGACTGCACCTCCATGGCAACTTGCCTGATCTGCTCGTTCAGCTCCTTGCTCTTCCTGTTCATTGCCTCCGCCTCCAGTTCCTTCTCCCGCAGCTTCTTCCCCACCGCTCGTTCGAGGTTCGCCAGGAAAGAAATCATCCGCCGCTGGTTCGCCTCCTTCATCTGCTTGCCGATTTGCTCTGCCTGTGGGGAATATTAAGAGCCATAAAGTGGAAAGAGGTTACAAGAAGAAATCACTCTAGTGGTTTGAAGGGGTGTGTTACTTCAAATCAAACAGTTAGAACCATGTAACATACAAGATCGATTTGAAGGGGTGTGTTACTTCAAATCAAACAGTTAGAACCATGTAACATACAAGATCAAAACACTTGACACTAAAATAGAGAACCAAGCGCACTATCTCATATATTCTCGTTATAACATGGTATGCATAACTGATTCGAATGTTCTGCATAGAAACTGAAAGCAGGAGAATCAATGCACTACAGCAAGCCAATGTATCTGTCAATGTTATCACACAGCATATTTAGAAACTAAACCATTCAAATATTAATATTGAACAATATAAAGGTGTACCACTGTTTCCATGATGGAATAACCAAATAAAACGATCATAAATAATAAGTTCTTTGTTCATTTCATCTTTGTTGTCCCATAAAACACACAACATCCAGGATTGGTCGATAATGAATCTGCGCTGAATGTTTACCTGAAGTTTTAAGTAATAGCTAATCTCTCTGTTTTCTTTGTCCAGTTCAGCCATGAGATCATCAACAGAGGACATCGTGGTAGGCAATGAGGTCATGCTACCACTACCAGATGTGATCGACGAATTGTGCTCATCATCCTCATAAGACAGCCTCAGACCAGTTGATACAGCACTCGGATTGCCAACACGCGCTAACCGATCAGCATTCTGTTGATGATAGTCGTTCAAGGACATCTGAAGCTTCAACAGCTTCTCAGTCCCTGCGTCAATGTTTGTAGTCCTTGCTTGGTTCATAACAGGAAGGTGGGTGTTTCCAGTGTAATTACAATAACCAGCAGGACCAACCGCGGGGACTGCATTGATAATAACATAAAGGTCAGGCAGAAAAAAAAAGGGATAGAAATTCAGTAGTGTAGCAAGAAGGCATAATTCAATTAATTAGTTTCACCGAAAATATGGATGCTAATGTGTTGGGTCTATGAAAAAGCAAGGTAGGGCCAGGATAATGTCATGACTACCAGCGAGCTGAGTGTTTTCATTGTTAAAATTGTAAAAATGACTCTGACCGCTTCTGTGAGATTAAATTTTGCTGCATTGCAGACAAAAAAATAAATGTTACTGACATATTCACATGACCGAATGGTAAGCAGGTGGGATGGAACACTGTGGCTGCAAATCTCAATGGTCCCAAATCCAGCACAAACGTTATTCTAGCACACAAATTTAAGGAACACACAGAACTAACGCAGCAATATTGGCGCACAGAACTAACGCAGCAGTATTGGCTACATCCCGGAGATACCATCCGCGTACAAATCTGCTAGTAAACGGTTCAGAGTCAGGGAAAATCGCGCGGCAACGAGTAATGGGCAGGTAGGTTATCCATCTTACCCGCGGTGCTTCCGAACAGCTGCAGCGGCGCGGCGGACTTGGCGCTGAACAGGAACTGCCCTTGGTTCTGGCTCTGATTCGGATCCTCCATGGCGGCGCCGGAGGGGTAGGCGGCCGCCAAATGGGCGCCACCCATCCGGAACGCTTCCCCGTCCATTCCACTCCTCCCCTCCCTGCCAAGCGAACAGAAGCTATGATGAAATGGGTACATCGGAGACATCTACCGCGAATTCAATCCGGAGACGTGGAGAGGAGCGGGCACGGCGAACAACAGTCGATTCGATTCGCTCGGGGGGGAAAAAAATCTGCCTCCCCGTACCAGGAGGAAGAAGCCGGCCGCAGCAGATCACACCCCGAGGCGCCTCCACCGCCCTCCGATTGGGCACGAATCCGCGCTGCTCAAGGGGAAGCCGATCCGATCGCGCCCGCCCCTGATCGAAGAAACCGTATAGTAGGGGAAAAAATCAGGGAGGACAAAAAAATCCAGCAACCGAAAATCCGCAATGCGATTTGGGGGTGGCGGGCGAGGAGGTGGTTGGATTGGGCCCCCTGGAAACGGGGGAAAACGCACCGGAACCGCGCCGCCGCCGGCGGATTGGGGTTGGGTTGGATTGGGGAGTCCGCGGTGTGAAGGTGGGGGCGTTGGGAATTCCGCGATTTATTGCCGGTTTTTAGTTACCTTCCGGCGTCGCTTGTGTGTGCGTGCGTGATTTAAAAGTTCACGGAGAGGAAAGGAGGAGGAGAGGCGGAGGAGTAGGAGGAGCGGCTCCACCGGTTTGACACGCACGCCACCGAGCCACGTCATTGCGCCCACCCGCAAACGAACTTCTGTTTCTGGCGGTACTTGGGCTGGGCTGGCCAACTAGGAAAGACGAGTGTAATGCTTTTGGGCCCAGTTTGTAATGCTTTTGGGCCCAGTTGGTGTGCTGGATAGACGTACGCGGGCCTACCATTAGCTCCTTGTTTTGTTGTAATGAAAATGAAAAAAAAAAATCCAGTTTCTTCAGACTTTACCCACGCCACACAACCAAGGTTTATTACGGTTCCAACCCTAGTGAAAAGAAACATGCCCTTCCTTAGTTCCCAATTCCATCCCCAAATTTCACTATGCAAAAAGAAGATTCCCCATCACATCAAAATGTCGGCAAATGCATGGAGTACTAAATGTAGATGAAATAAATAACTAATTGCACAGTTTTGTTGTACTTTGCGAGACGAACATTTTGAGTCTAATTAATCAATTTTTGGACAATTTTTTACACTAAAAAAACAAAAGCTACAGTACCCGAATCGGGGCACCCAAGTCCGGATCTAAACACGGGCCATATAAGGCCGTGTTTAGATCCAGAGTTGGGCCGGCGGAATCGGCTCTGGCTGCTACAGTGTTCTTGCCGGAATACTGTAGCAGCTTTTGTTTTTAGTGCAAAAAAATTTCCAAAAAATGATTAATTAGTCTCAAAATATTCGTCTCACAAAGTACAACAAAACTGTGCAATTAGTTTTTGATTTCATCTATATTTAGAACCCCATACATTTACCGATATTTTGATGTGACGGAGAATCTCCTTTTTGCATAGTGAAATTTGGGTGGTGGAATTGGAACTAAACAAGGGGCTAAATCACCTTACACCTATTGGCTATTGGCAATGGCCCGTCGCTGTCGTCGACTTGTTGGTTAGCAGCAAGCCAGCAACAGCGCGTAGGTTATGTGATTTGTAAGGCTCGTTTATTTGACGAGACATGTAGGAAGAGTAGGTGGTAAGCACCAGGGTTTAAAATTTTAGTTTACATTACTGGTCACGTACGGTTAAAGTTACCGAAATTCATGAATTTCGAAATTTGAGGTTCCAAATTTTTTTAGGTCAAATACGGGGTGATCAAACCGATCCTCACCTGATTTTATTTCCACAGATTCCGGCAAGCCGGTGCGTAAAAGGGTGCAAAGCACCTAACAACAGGAGGTCAGCCCTTGAAAGTCAAAGAAGTACGTGAAAGAGGGAGAGAGAGAAAGGGATTACAACAACAGTTAGCAGAATCAACAACAACAATACAACAAGGATAATCCTAGACGCAAGCCGAAAGACGCCAACCGATCGTCGATTTGCGCCACCGTCGAACAGCATGCTCGCTGGTTTCACCGTGGCCATTGTGCCCTACACCACTCCTCGTAGCTACGCCGCTCCGCTGCCGCCCTCCATCTGAGGACCAACGAGTGAAATGGGGACTAAGAGTGGTGACAGACACACAAGTCCAAGATCACCGGACACGACGACCTCCCTTGAAGCTGATGGTGAGACATACAACACATCCGGGCCCACGTAACACCATTCAACACCGTCCATGGGGAGGAAACATTGGAGAGGAATGGCGGCAAAGGTGGAAACACCACCCGGCATTAGATTTTCAGGCACCATCAAGGAGAGCGCCGACGGAGCAGAGACGCCAGAGGATGACACTCGTCGAAGCATCGGCAATGACCGACAGCCAGGGCCAGTCTTGCTCAAGAGGGGAGCAAGGAGCAAGGAGACACACACCAAGAAAGGGAAGGGATAGGAGGGGAGTGGAGAGGACAGGGAGAGCTCAAAGTGGCGTCGGGGACATAGACGGCCGCAGGTAACGACGCCTTCAACAAGGTAAATATATCCACATATGCCACCGTCATAGGCTGAAGCAGGGGGCTTTCACCTAGAGATGCAACTCTGTCATGTAGCAGTAGCAGAATCTTCAACGACGCCTCCATGGAGGAGAATGACGCCAGGTGCGCCATCGTCGCCGGACCAGAGCAAAGCCGGATAAGGCTTTCGTCCAGATTCCATACCAACCCGGCACGGCGGACTTGGCCAGCCATCACCACCAGCTCCTGACTTGACGAGGAGGTTTGTCGGCTTGATGTTGTGGCTTGCGCCACCGTCAGCCGTGCCCCATGCTCATCCCCGACAGCCGGCTCTAGCAGGACCGAAGTCTTCAGCGACACCCCTAGGGGGGGTATGACGCCATTTTTGTGCCATCTAAAAGGTCCTTGTTTGGTTTTGGTAATTGAGTGACAACCTTAGGTGGACTAATTATGTTTAATATGAGATACACATGGATTAGTCCACAGGTAATGGTGTCATGAAGGAGCTCATTGTATATGAGACATGACATGGAGTCATGTGACCAAGGTGGCAAAGATCAAGATGAGGCTTGGCTCGACGGACCGGTTGCAAGTGTGAAGGGCAAGTCGGAGGCTTTGGAGCGATGGACCGTGAGGCGGTGAAGCTTGAGCAAGACTTGGCACCGATGGACCGACGCAACGGTGAAGAGCAAGTGAGGTCAAGATCAATGAACCAAGGTCACATGATGATATGAAGTGGATCATATCATTTGTGATATGGTTGGTGCATGTGTTGCATCAACGTCGGAGGAGATGGAGTGGAATGCGCAAGGCAAAGGTATCACCTAGGGTATTTCCATTTTCACCGTTCATAGGTGTGTAGAGAAGTTGATGACCGGGTTTAGAATAGATGGTCGTACTATTAAGAGGGGCAAACTTGTTTGCATATTGGTCATCTAGTGCCACTTGAGCGATCTAACTTTACATATGTGCTAGGATCGAGTGGTGAGGCAAGTTGAGTGCCTAACCCCTTAGGAGAAAATATTCGTGAAATGCTAACACACGTGCACAAGGTGATGATCACTTGTTGGTGTTGGCACATTTGCGAAGGCGGTGGTGTTTGAGCAGTAGTGAAGGGTTTGGGGTTCGCTCTCCATTGCGCCAGCGGTAGTGAGCGGTAGTCAGGCGTTTTCGGGGAAATGAAATGCCTATTTTCCATTGCGCCAGAGGTTGAAAAGTGGTAAAAGCATGGAAGTGTTTCATGAGCTAAAACATGTGCTTTAGTGATACACTTATGGAGAGTAGCTCATAAGTGACAAGGGCGATCAAGCGGAACGAGATTTCGACGAAGCATCACGAAGAAATGAGCGACAGACGCTGGCGCCGCGAGCAATAGACGCGGGCACGCAGAGTCTGACGCTAAACCCTAGCTGAGAGGGTTGGCATCAGCACGTTAGACGCGGGGACGTTGAAAGGTCTTGATGGCTAGAGGGGGGGTGAATAGCCTATTAAAATTTTCTACAAAGACAAGCTAAACAAGTTTATCAATAAAACAAATAGCGAGATGCGAGTTTTGCTTAGCCTACGGGGTGTTTGCAAGCCACCTAACCAAATCACAATTCTAGTGTATTTGCACTCAACCGCACAAGTCAAACCGAGAAGGAAACTACAACTAGCAAGCTACACAAAGAAGCTACTTTAGCAAAGCTAACTCGCTAGCAAAGATAACTAAGCAATTAATACAAGAGAGAGTTAGGAGGGTATCACCGAGGGGCAAATAATTGAGCCAACCAATCAATATAATCAAGAGATGAATACCAAGATAACCGAACACCGGGATCAATCAATCACAATATGAAAGTGATGACACGAAGATTTATCCCGAGGTTCACGTGCTTGCCGGCACGCAAGTCCCCGTTGTGTCCCTCTTCACCACGTGGTTCGGTGGCTAATCGGTCACACACCGAGCCTCTCAAAAGGCGCCACAAGAACCTACCAAATAGAAAAAGGTTGCAATGACACGAAGCAATTTACTAATATTGCCTTTGGCACTTCGCCGAGGTAGGCACAAACCCCTCACAATCACCGGAGGTGGCCAAGAACAATCACTAACTCTTGCCAACGCCTCCAAGCTGCTCCAAGCCATCTAGGTGGCGGCAACCACCAAGAGAAACAAGAATCTCATAGCAAATCAACCACCAAGTGCCAACTAGAAGCTATCTCATAATGCAAATGCACTTGGATCACTCAATCTCACTTCGAATATGCAAAGAAGCAAGAGAGATGAGTGGGAGGGGAGTTGCTTAGCTCAAAGTGCTCACAAGTATGTCAAATGATCGAGAGATAGAGCCTTGAGCCGGCCAACGAGTATTTATAGACGTACCCCTTCGAATATAGCCGTTAGAAACTTAAACAGCCGAAATCACGCTGACCGGACGCACTGGTCCAACTGACCGGACGCGCCGGTCGCCCAACGGCTAACTCACAAAGTACTGACTGGACGTGCTGGTCCAAACGACCGGACGCGCCGGTCGCCCAACGGCTAACTGCGAAGCAACGACCGGACGCGCTCATCGTGCAGACCGGACGCGCTGGAAACGACCGGACGCGCTGGTCCCGAGAATGACCGGACGCGCTGGTCGCCTGAGCAGCGCAAAAATAAAACAACGACCGGACGCGCTGAAGAAAATGACCGGACGCGATAGTGCCAGCGTCCGGTTAGAGTCTAGTAAGCTCCCTGAACGACCGGACACGTCCGATCATCAGTGACCGGACGCGCCTCGCGTCCGATCATCGAACTGAAAAACACGCAGACACTGAACATTGACCGGACGCGTTTGGTCATGCAAGGACCGCGTCCGGTTCAGCGTCTGGTCACCTCTGTGACCTCCGTTCGCCTCCGTTTCTTTTCCGGACTTCCGGCGTAGTGGAAAATAGGCATTTCAACTTCTCAAAAACGTCTGAATCCCGCGCTCGCAAGCTCAGCAGGAGGGAGAGAGGAACCCAAACCCTCTCTACCGCTCAAACTCCACCGCCATCGCAAATGTGCTAACACCACCAAGTGATCTTCGACATGTGTGAGTGTGTTAGCATTTTTACAATCATTTTTCGAGGCGATATTAGTTCTAACCAAATGCATATGATTATGAAATGCACACCTAGAGGCACTTAGGAGTTCAATAGCCGCGTCATTCCCCTCTTTATAGTACGACTATCTATCCTATAATATAACCACACCCACTAGGTGTCTTGGTTACTAAAACACAACCCTTAAGCATATACCTTTGCCTTGATCATATAGGGTTGCGTCCAAATCCAAGTGTGGCCATCATGATCACCATGTCCATCTTGCCACCAACCTTGGAATGTACTAATCCTCATATGCTACATACAACTTAGGCATAGGATTAGTACTTAGGCATTGTCACTAATTACCAACACCAAACATAGGACTTTCAATCTCCCTCTTGTTGGTAATTGGTGACAACCCTTTCACAAAGATGTTATGATAAAATTTTGATTGAAGCCATGTCACATTGTCCAAGTATATTACCATGTGTAAGAATTATGGACATGTGATCATGAATTCAAATTGATAGCAATGGCTCCCCCTACATGTATGCTATTTGTTTGGATTTTGGAAGCATACATGTTAGATAGGAAAGATTAGGAGCATTGACTACCAATAGGTGCTAAGTGTTTGAGATTATAGACCTTTGAAGCGTGATACCATCGGAGTAGCGATAAACACCATCTTAGCACCTTGTGTAGTTAGATACCACTTGTAAAAACACAAACATAACTAGAAACCTCGTGAGATCAATATTATAAGCAAGGTTCTAGTACCACTTTGAAAAACATGAAGCAAGAAAAATCTAACTACTTCCTATTCATGCTAGTACCTCAATATACCATTCAAATTATACTAGCAAGTCACCACACAAGCAATGTATCGGAGAAAACGAAATGCATAACTATGCATCATACATATGAAGTGCACATGGAAATGCAACATTCATGTTTAAGAGCTTGCTCCCCCTACTTGTGTGCTCAAAATTTTAGTTGATCCCCTTCTTTTATCAATTCTTCCCTCTTTGTGCTTCTCCCCCTTTGAGTTCTATCTTTGTGAACAACATTTTCTCCCCCTTTGGCACCAATTGACCACAAGGAGCAAACTTTAGATAGATTATCATGTTGAAATATGGGGTGAGGATCAAGATTATGATTCAACCTAGATTGCTTGCATAAATAAAATGCTTCGATTTGATCCAAGGGCAAGCTTCTTCACACCTCACTAGAAGGGTTATCATGCACCATGTTGAAGCAAATATTTAGACAAGTTTTCTAGATTAAACACTTAGGATCACAAGCTACTTAAACAAGTTATATGCTACCACTAGATCATACAAGTCATGGAAACAATAGTGGCACCATATAAACTTCAAATTCATTTGTTTTTCATGAATGAGCCTAGAACATGTAAATTATGACTAGATGCACTAAACAAGTCCTTAGCATAGAATGTATGACATGTCAACCAATTGTACCTTGGGGCTCGAAGGAAAGGCATGTCATATATGGGGTGCATCAACTCATGTTGGAGAAGTCAAGTATGTTCAACTCATTCTTTAGCTTGTGAAATCTCTTCTCATCAAGTGGCTTGGTGAATAGATCAGCTAATTGATCTTCGGTGCCCACACTCTCAATAGCAATGTCACCCTTTTGTTGATGATCTCTAATAAAGTGATGACGAACATCAATATGCTTTGTTCTTTGATGTTGAACCGGATTGTTGGTTAGCTTCACGGCACTTTCATTGTCACATAGCAATGGCACATTCTTGAAGTTGATTCCAAAATCCTTCAATGTTGCCTTCATCCACAAGATTTGTGCATAACAACTACCCGCGGCGATGTATTCGGCTTCGGCGGTAGATAGTGCAATACTATTTTGCTTCTTGGATGACCATGAGACAAGTGATCTTCCCAACAATTGACAAGTCCCAGAAGTGCTCTTTCTCTCCACTTTGTCACCGGCATAGTCGGAATCCGAATATCCAACTAGCTTAAAACTAGCACCTTTGGGATACCACAATCCAATATCTTGTGTATGCTTTAAGTACCTCAATATTCTCTTTGTTGCCTTCAAATGACTTTCTCTTGGTGAGGCTTGAAATCTTGCACACATGCATACACTAAACATCACATCGGGCCTTGATGCCGTCACATAGAGTAGACTACCAATCATTGATCTATATAGCTTTTGATCCACCATATTGCCACTCTTGTCACTATCCAAACTTCCACTAGTGCCCATTGGGGTTGTAATACTCTTTGCATCTTCCATGCCAAACTTCTTGAGCATATCTTTGATGTACTTAGTTTGGCTCACAAATGTTTCTTCCTTCATTTGTTTGATTTGAAGTCCAAGAAAGAAACTAAGTTCACCAATCATTGACATTTCAAATTCCTTTGCCATCATTTTCCCAAACTCATCACAATAATCTTGATTGGTTGAATCGAATATGATATCATCAACATATATTTGCAACATAAACAAGTCTTTCCCAATCTTCTTGGTGAAGAGAGTAGTATCCACTTTGCCCATGACAAATCCTTTGGATAGCAAGAAATCTCTTAATCTTTCATACCATGCTCTAGGTGCTTGCTTCAATCCATACAAAGCCTTCCTTAACTTGTATACATGATTGGGCTTCTTGTCATCTTCAAAACCGGGAGGTTGCTCCACATACACCTCCTCTTGGATGTACCCATTGAGAAATGCACTCTTCACATCCATTTGATATAGCTTGATATTGTGAGCACAAGCATATGCAAGTAAGATCCTAATTGCTTCCAATCTTGCAACCGGGGCATAAGTTTCACCAAAGTCAAGACCCTCTATTTGTGTGTAACCTTGAGCCACTAGTCTTGCTTTGTTCCTTACTACTATCCTATCTTGATCTTGCTTGTTGCGAAAGACCCATCTTGTTCCAATGACATTATGATTTTTAGGCCTCTCAACTAGTTCCCATACTTCATTTCTCTTGAAGTTGTTGAGCTCTTTATGCATTGCATTTACCCAATCCGGATCTCTCAATGCTTTATCAATGTCTTTGGGTTCTTCCATTGACACAAAAGAAGAGTGACCACAAAATGATGTCAATCTTGATCTAGTTTGAACTCCCCTTTGTATGTCATCAATGATGAAATCCAATGGATGGTCTCTTGTAATGTTAGTTGGTTGAAGCACTTGGACTTGGTTGCTTGGATGTTGATGTTGATCATGAGTTGGAGATGATGAACTAGCCACTTGTTGATCTTGTTGCACTTGAGATGATGTACTAGCTTGATTTTGCATTAGAGAACCACTAGCTTATGTAATTGGACTTTGGAGCACTTGATCTTTGTTGTCATCCACATCAATCACTTGCTTTGGCCTAATATCACCAATATCCATTTCTTTCATAGAATTAGTCAATTGAGTTCCTCTGACATCATCCAAGTTATCTTCCTCATCTTGAGAACCATTTGTTTCATCAAACTCAACATCATGTACTTCTTTAAGTAAACCACTAGCCAAATTCTAAACTCTATAAGCTTTGCTAGTAGTGGAGTATCCAAGTAAGAATCATTCATCACATTTCTTCTCAAACTTGCTCAATCTAGTGCCTTTCTTTAAGATATAGCATTTGCAACCAAATACCCAAAAATATGCAATGTTAGGCTTTCTTCCATTTAAGATCTCATATGGTGTCTTCTCTAGGAACTTGTGGCAATAGAGACGGTTGCTATAGAAGCAAGCCGTGTTGATTGCTTCGGCCCAAAATGAATGACTCACATTATACTCATTCGACATTGATCTTGCCATATCAATCAAAGTTCTATTTTTTCTCTCAACTAAGCCATTTGATTGAGGTGCATACTTGGCCGAGAATTGATGCTTGATTCCAAGCTCATCATATAGCTCATCAATTCTTGTGTTTCGAAACTCACTTCCATTGTCACTTCTTACTTTCTTGATTGTGGTTTCAAATTCATTTTGTACTCTCTTGATAAACTTCTTGAATATGTCAAATACATCACTTTTGTCCATAAGAAAGAATACCCATGTGTATCTAGTGAAATCATCCATAATCACAAAACCATACTTGTTGCCACCAATGCTTATGTATGTAGTTGGCCCAAATAGATCCATGTGCAACAACTCAAATGCCTTGGAAGTACTCATAATGTTTTTCAATGGATGAGTGTTGCCTACTTGCTTTCCGGCTTGACATGCACTACATAGCTTATCTTTCTCAAATGTGACATCCTTCAAGCCTCTAACTAAGTCATGCTTCACTAATTTGTTCAATTGCTTCATGCCAACATGACCAAGTCTTCTATGCCATAACCAACCCATACTTGATTTGGTGAGCAAGCATGTTGAAAGTTGAGTGTCACTAGCATTGAAATCAACCAAGTATAGATTCTCATATCTAAAGCCTTTGAAGATCAAGTTAGAGCCATCAACACTAACTATCTCCACATCATCAACACCAAATATGCACTTGAAACCGAGATCACACAATTGAGCAACCGAGAGAAGATTGAAGTTCAACTTTTCAACTAAGAGCACATTGGAGATGCTATGATCATTTGAGATTGCAATCCTTCCAAGAGCCTTTACATCACCCTTGTTATTGTCACCAAATGTGATACTATCAATGCCACTATCATTTAATTTGAGAGAGTTGAACATTCTTGAATCACCGGTCATATGTTGAGAGCACTCACTATCAAGCACCCAATGCCTTCCTCCGGCCTTGTAATTTACCTACAAAACAATTTAATGTTTCTTAGGTACCCATACTTGTTTGGGTCCTTGTAGGTTAGTCACTAAGCTCTTTGGTACCCAAATAGCCTTCTTCTTTGGGCCCACAATTGGTGTACCAACAAACCTAGCATGCACACCTTTCTCACCCTTGGTAAGCACATAACAAGAATCAAAAGGAATGTAAGGTACATTAGCATTTTTCTTGTTCTTGTTCATTTTATTGCAATTAATCTCTAGATGCCCAACTTGCTTGCATCTATTGCAATAACGACCATTGCCCCTCACAAAGCGAGGCTTTGGAGTAGCAAAGGCCGCCTTGCCCTTCTTGGGAGTATAGCCCAATCCCTCTTTGTTAAGAGAGAACCTTTGGCTACCCAAGCATTTTAGCAAGCGGGCATCCCCACCATAGGCATTGTCTAATGCGCGGGTGAGATCATCCACCTCTCTCTTGAGAGTCTCATTCTCAACCATAAGTGATGAATCACTAGTAGTAGAGATAGGGTTGGTTGTGGTGGATGATGATGAGCTACATGAAGCATTAGTAGGACCAACACATAAAGAATCATCAATAATATCACATGTTAGTACAATATCACAAGTGACAATCACTTGCTCCTCCTTAGCTTCCTTCATGAGCTTCTCCATCTTGAGGTCCTTTTCCTTGATGAGCTCAAGTAGAGTGGAGTGGGCTTCCTTAAGCCTAGTGTGAGCAATTTCAAGATCCTCGTGGTCTTCCTTTAGACACTCACGAGAAGCCTCTAGCTCATCAAAGGATTTCCTAAGAGCTTTGCGCTCTTGTTTAATTCTTTTGCACTCCTTACTCTTTTTGAGAGCAACAAGCTCCTCCATCAAGGCATCATTTTCATTGCACTTGGCAATGAGCTCTTGTTCCAAGATTTTGTATTTCTTAGTTGTCCTCTTGTAGCCCTTGCTCATTTGATCTATTATGCCCAATAGATCATCCTTGGAGTAGTCCTCATCCTCCTCATCATCACTCCTACAATCATCACTAGCACAAGAATCATCATTACTATCATTATATTTTACCTTTGTAGGCTTGGCCATAAGACATGTTGATGTAGTGTCGAAGATGGATGGCTTGTTGGAGAGGGCGATGTTTGCAATAGCTCGCTGAGTGGTCCTATCATCATCACTAGAGCTTTCATCATCATCACTATCGGAGTTGTCACTATCCCAAGTGACCACATAACCACCAGCCTTCTTCTTCTTGTTGAATGTGAAGCTCTTCTTTGCTTTCTTCTCCTTCTTGTCCTTCTTGTTCTTCTTCAACTTCAACTCCCCATCATGATATCTTTTGTCTTCATAGGGGCACTTTGCCACTACATGATCGGGGCTATTACAATTGTAGCAAAGGGTCTTTGCCTTTATAATGTCTCTCCTCTTCCTTGCCCCATATTCTTTCTTATTCATGAATCTTCCCATCTTGTGCACAAGGAGGGCCATGGTCTCATCATCAAATGGATCATCATCATCACTCTCCACCTTGCTCTTGCCCTTAGAGGATGAAGCCTTAAATGCAATGGGCTTCTCTTGCTTGACCTTGGTCTCCTTCTTCTCTTCTACCTCATCTTCATCATCATTGTATTAGGCATCGGTCATTATATCTCCAAGCACATTTGTTGGTTTGACCTTGTCCAATCCCTCTCTAAAGATCATTCTTCTCAAGGTGGCAAACTTCTTGGGTAAGCACATCAAGAACTTGTGTGAGAAGTCCTTGTCCTCAACCTTCTCCCCAAGCCCCTTGAGATCATTGACAATGACTTGGAGCCTATAGAATATCTCCGGGATGGATTCATCATCCTTCATCTTGAATGTGGAGAACTTGTCCTTGAGCATATATAGTTTGGCACTTTTTACCGTTGAAGTGCCTTCATATGTTTCTTTAAGCCTTATCCAAAGCTCATTTACCTTTTCAAGATCTTTGATTTACTCAAATACTTTGTCATCAATGGCACGGTAGATTGTGTCAAGTGCCGTCGTATTGCATTGTTTGTTGATGCGGTAATTGGGAGTGAGGTTTTCCTCATCAAGAATGATGTATCCTTCTTTGGTCACATCCTAAACCTTCTCATGTATATTGCCTAGATATTGCTTCATCTTCCTTTTCCAATGATCAAAGGAAGAGACACCATCAAAGAATGGAGGCTTGCCATTTATATGATTGAACATAACTTGAGCCATCTTACACCGAGGTTGTTAAGCCTTACAAACGGTGACCACGGCTCCGATACCACTTGAAAGGTCTTGATGGCTAGAGGGGGGTGAATAGCCTATTAAAATTTTCTACAAAGACAAGCTAAACAAGTTTATTAATAAAACAAATAGCGAGATGCGAGTTTTGCTTAGCCTACGGGGTGTTTGCAAGCCACCTAACCAAATCACAATTCTAGTCTATTTGCACTCAACCGCACAAGTCAAACCGAGAAGGAAACTACAACTAGCAAGCTACACAAAGAAGCTACTTTAGCAAAGCTAACTCGCTAGCAAAGATAACTAAGCAATTAATACAAAGAGAGAGTTAGAAGGGTATCACCGAGGGGCGAAGAATTAAACCAACCAATCAATATAATCAAGAGATTAATACCAAGATAACCGAACACCGGGATCAATCAATCACAATATGAAAGTGATGACACAAAGATTTATCCCGAGGTTCACGTGCTTGCCGGCACGCTAGTCCTCGTTGTGTCCCTCTTCACCACGTGGTTCGGTGGCTAATCGGTCACACACCGAGCCTCTCAAAAGGCGCCACAAGAACCTACCAAATGGCAAAAGGTTGCAATGACACGAAGCAATTTACTATTGTTGCCTTTGGCGCTTCGCCGAGGTAGGCACAAACCCCTCACAATCACCGGAGGTGGCCAAGAACAATCACCAACTCTTGCCAACGCCTCCAAGCTGCTCCAAGCCGTCTAGGTGGCAGCAACCACCAAGAGAAACAAGAATCCCGTAGCAAATCAACCACCAAGTGCCAACTAGATGCTATCTCACAATGCAAATGCACTTGGATCACTCAATCTCACTTCGAATATGCAAAGAAGCAAGAGAGATGAGTGGGAGGGGAGTTGCTTAGCTCAAAGTGCTCACACAAATGATCGAGAGATAGAGCCTTGAGCCGGCCAACGAGTATTTATAGACGTACCCCTTCGAATATAGCCGTTAGAAACTTAAACAGCCGAAATCGCGCTGACCGGACGCGCTGGTCCAACTGACCGGACACGTCGGTCGCCCAATGGCTAACTCGCGAAGTACTGACCGGACGCGCTGGTCCAAACAACCGGACGCGCCGGTCGCCCAACGGCTAACTACGAAGCAACGACCGAACGCGCTCATCGTGCAGACCGGACGCGCTGGAAATGACCGGACGCGCTGGTCCCGAGAATGAACGGACGCGCTGGTTGCCTGAGCAGCGCTCAATAAAACAACGACCGGACGCGCTGAAGAAAATGACCGGACGTGACAGTGCCAGCGTCCGGTTAGAGTCCAGTAAGCTCCCTGAACAACCGGACGCGTCCGATCATCAGTGACCGGACGCGCCTCGCGTCCGATCATCGAACTGAAAAACGCGCAGACACTGAACACTGATCGGACACGTCCGGTCATGCAAGGACCGCGTCCGGTTCAGCGTCCGGTCACCTCTGTGACCTCCGTTCACCTCCGTTTCTTTTTCGGACTTCCGGCGTAGTGGAAAATAGGCATTTCAACTTCTCAAAAACGCCTGAATCCCGCGCTCACAAGCTCGGCGGGAGGGAGAGAGGAACCCAAACCCTCTCTACCGCTCAAACTCCATCGCCGTCGCAAACGTGCTAACACCACCAAGTGATCTTCGACATGTGTGAGTGTGTTAACATTTTCACAATCATTTTTTGAGGCGATATTAGTTCTAACCAAATGCATATGATTATGAAATGCACACCTAGAGGCACTTAGGAGTTCAATAGCCGCGTCATTCCCCTCTTTATAGTACGACTATCTATCCTATAATGTAACCACACCCACTAGGTGTCTTGGTTACTAAAACACAACCCTTAAGCATATACCTTTGCCTTGATCACATAGGGTTGCGTCCAAATCCAAGTGTGGCCATCATAATCACCATGTCCATCTTGCCACCAACCTTGGAATGTACTAATCCTCATATGCTACATACAACTTAGGCATAGGATTAGTACTTAGGCATTGTCACTAATTACCAACACCAAACATAGGACTTTCAGACGTGACCGCGATAGACGCCATGCATGGCACTATTGCCGCGTCTATCGCGTGGGCGCGTCACGGTTCTACGCGACAGACACGTCCATCAACCTGGCACCGGACGCGTCTGTCGCTCTGGCGTGTTTACTTGGCTACTGGACCGTGTCTGACGGTGGTGGGGTGGCGTCTGTCGGTCGCGACAGACGTATCTGTTGTTGAGGAAGTCGACTGTTGGATTTCGGTAGCTAGGACACGTGGCACACGTAGGAGCGACGGACGCTACTGTGCAGCGTTTGTCGCCCCCGAAAAATGCCCAGTGGGTTTCCAACGGCTCTATTTCGTTGTGGAGCTATAAATAGATGTTGTGGCCAGCCATAACCAGTAGCTGAGCACCCTTAGGCCTTGGTGGCTTGTGTTGGTGTGCTTGGGAGCCCTCTAAGTCACTTAAGCTTGATAGTGATCATCCGATCGAGTGAGAGAGCGATTCTAGTGCGTTGCATCGTGAGGATTGCATCGAGTAGCACTAGGTGATCTAGTTGCAAGCCGGTGGTGCTTGTTACTCTTGGAGGTTGCCACCTCCTAGACGGCTTGGTGGCTTGCGACTTCGTTAAAGCACGCGTGAAGATTGTGCATGGCTCTGGAGGAGGATTTTGTGAGGGGGATTGTGCTCACCCCGCGGGGATCACGAAGAGCAACTCTAGTAAAGCTCGTGGCTTGGAGGATCCCCATCTTGAGAGTGGATGTGCGGCACCCGCTGAGGGTTTGACTCTTGATAGTCAATTAGCTCGTGATCTATCAAGTGGGTGTATCGCCACAACGGGGACTAGCTTGGTGGCAACCAAGTGAACCTCAGTGAAAAACCGCCATGTCAACATTGTGTACATCTTCTCGGTGGTTTGCTTTTGATTCACAAGCTTGTATTTACATTCATATACTTGTGCTTGTGTAGTTGCTCTTTGTAACTAGTTTGCTTATGTAGTTTGCTAGTTACCTTCTTGCTTATGTAGCATAGAAGTAGCTCCCGTTGCGTGGCTAATTTGGTTTGTATAACCTTGTCAGTCATATTGCTTAGTTTGTGTAGCTAAGTAATTTGCGCTCTCTAGTTTAGCATTAGTTGCCTTGCTATTGAGCATTGCTATTGAGCATAGGTGGCTTTGTGCTTTTGCTTACTTGAATTATGTAGGAGCTCCCCGGCTTTGCTAAAGTACTAGTGCATAAGTTTGTGTGACCTTGCTATAGAATTGTTTAGGAGAGCTCTTGCTAAGGAAAGCACCTTAGTTACATAATTAGGATCTTTGTGAGGTGCTTGTGAACTTAGATAGATGGGTGTAGTCTTGGCTAGACCGATAGTTTTAATTCCGCATTTGTTTCGGTTTGCCAACGCGATTAATTTTAGAAAGGACTATTCACCCCCCCCCTCTAGTCCGCCATCTCGACCCTTCACCATCGTCGCTGGGCTGTGGGCTGTAGCAACAGCCAGGCAGGGTTTTCACCCAGACTTCATATGCCTACAGAAGCAATGGCTGCAGGAGCATGACAGAGAGCAGAAGCCCCAGGGACTGCCACTCGCCCCCCTAGCCAGAAAGGCCGAAGAGGAGCTTGGACGCGAACCGGTCCACCGGCACCTCCACCCCGCGCCCAAGGTCGGTCGCGCCTCTTCGTGCGATCACGCCGTAGGTCGAGCATGGCCGCGAGCATGCTGGCCACCTGCCACCGGCAGCCGTGGACCGGATCTGGGCCGCTGTGGGCTTGCGAAGTCGAGGCCGCATGGCCGCCCGTGCTCCTGCCGTCGACGGGATCTCATGGTCGCCTAGCCTCCTGCCACCATCTGCCGCGACGAGCTGGCCTCCTGCCGCCGAGCCCTAGCAACCACCACGGGCCGGATCTGGGCGTGAAGGTCAGGCGCGAACCAGCCATGGCCTAGCCACCCGGAGCTCCAGCCAGCAGCAGAAGGAGCCGTCGCATGCCGAATCTGTGGTAGGGGGTGCCACATCCGGGCCAAGGGGACCCGGATCTGATGCCTGGAGCTTGCCGCCGGTAGTCCTTGCGCCATGAAGCTCAGAGGTTGAATGGAGAAGAGGAGGGGAGGGGGGAGGAGAGGAAGGGGAAGGTGCTATGGGTGGGGCTTTTTGGGCGCCACAGCTAGCCGCCACCGCCGCTAGCCGGGGAGCGGCGGCGGCGGTCGAGGGAGCTTGCCCGGCGGGGGTGGTGACGACGGTGGAGGAGTCGCCCCCGTGTTGCCTGTACAGAGAGCGACGCGTGGAGAGGGGGTGCGCTCAGGGGCAAGTTTTTGGCATGCTTTACAATTCCCAAAATTCGGTCAAAGAAAATTAAATAAATTGATTTTATGGTGCTCAAATTTCCCAAAAAAAAGAGGAATGGTACAAGATGATGGTGGGAGCGAGGTTTCCATTAGGGTATATGCTAACCTATGTACTTTAATCGACACTAATTGGAAAAATCCTGTTTAACATGTACATCTAAACACCAGTATTTGTAAAATGACCCAAACTCCAATCCGACAGAAATCTTGAACCCTGCTGATAACTCCGCCACCCGAAGCCAAACAAGGTGAGTAGGTGACGACGATGGAAGATGCATGATGCATATGCGAACGAAGATGTTATTATTATTATTATTATTATTATTATTATTATTATTATTATTATTATTAGTTACTCCCTCCATTTCAAATTATAAGGCATTCTAAGAATCTTGGAGAGTCAAAGTATCTTAAGTTTGACCAAAATTATAGAGAAAATTACAAAAAATTTATAACATCATATATGTATACTATGAAAATATAATTAATGAAGAATCTAATGATACTTAATTGATGTCATAAATATTATTATCTTATCATATAAATTTGGTCAAACTTGAGATCCTTTGACTCTCCAAGATTCTTGAAATGCCTTATAATTTAGGATGGAGGGAGTAATGACCAACAGCACAAGCAACAGTAGCAGAAGCAGAGTAGCCTAGATGACGGCGGCCGGGCGGGGCCATGTTTAGTTCGTCGGAATCGGCGTGTGCCGAGTTACTGTGCAGCACTGTAGTATTTTGTTTTTATTTGGTAATAATTGTCCAAACATTGACTAATTAGGTTTAAAACGTTTGTCTCGTAAAGTATAACAAAACTGTGCAATTAGTTTTTGATTTTATCTAAATTTTGTACTTCATATATGTGCCGACATTTTGATGTGATGGGAATCTTTTTTTTTTGCATAGTAGAATTTGGGAGGCAAATTTGGTACTCCCTCCGTCCAAGAAAGAATGCAATTCTAGCACAGTGTCATGGTTTTGTATCTTAAGTTCGATCAATTATAGATAAAAAAGTATCAATATTTATGATATCAAATAAATATCATTAGATTAATTACGAAATGTATTTTTATAATAAATTATTTTGGAGCCGTAAATGTGAATAGTATTTGCTAGAAATTTAGTTAAACGTGAATTACTTTTGCTGGCACGCAACACGTAGTTGCATTCTTTTCTAGACGGAGGAAGTATCTAAACAAGGCCCGGCTAGTTGTTTTAGCCCTCGTTTAGTTGTCCCAATTCTCCCCAAATTTCACTATGCAAAAAGAAGATTCCTTGTCACATCAAAATGTCGGCAAATGCATGGAGTACTAAATGTTGATGAAATCAAAAACTAATTGCACAGTTTTGTTGTACTTTGCGAGATGAACATTTTAAGCCTAGTTAGTCAAAATTTAGATAATTTTTACCAAATACAAACGAAATAGTACAAGAATTCTGATACAGTGTTTTTCTCCTCAATTCACCGAACTAAACGAGGCCTCACATAGAGGTTTCCTCCTCAATCCAAAGCTGCAACGCCTGCTGGCTGCATGCAGTCAAATCCTTCCAGGGCCGTGTTTAGATCCCAATTTGGGGCACAAAATCTGCACAGTGCGCATTAAATGCGCACTGTAGCAATTCGTTTGTATTTGGTAAAAATTGTCCAAACTTTAACTAATTAGACTCAAAATGTTCGTCTCGCAGAGTACAATAAAACTGTGCAATTAGTTTTTAATTTCATCTACATTTAGTACTCCATGCATGTGCCGACATTTTGATGTGATGGAAATTTTCTTTTTGCATAGTGGAATTTGGGGATGAAATTTGGGATCTAAACAGGCCCCAGTTCCAGGTTGAGTTAGAACTGTAACGTACGAACGGAGTAGCAGCTGTAGACATGTCGTCAGCGAAACAAAACCGGAGGACGAGAATGAACAGGGCCAGGTCGGGCCGGGCCGCGAGAACGCAGTTCCCGTGTGCCTGCTTAGGGGGTGTTTGGTTGGAAGTGTTAAAGTTTAACAAACACTGTAGCACTTTCGTCTTATTTGACAAAAAGTTTTCAATCTTAGACTAATTAGGCTTAATAGATTCGTCTCGTAAATTACTTCTAATCTGTGTCGATATGCATGCAATTAGTCACATTTAGTACTTCATGTATTTGAGGGAACATTGATGTGATGGGAGTTAAACTTTAACAAAAACGTAACCAAACACGCCTTTAGCCTTGCTGCAGCACACAACGCACACACTCCCTGCTTGCACTGCAGGCGCCCGCCCGGCCGCCCGGCTGGCCGGCACATAAACCGCCGGGGCTCACGCGACTCGCGCCGCGGCATGCATGCACGCGGCAACTAGCAGTCTAGCACTAGCAGTGGCAGCTTATTAGTGGCGCCGAGAGTGGCAGCATGTATATACATATGCCCGAGAGATGGAGGTCACGAGTATAGGGTGTGGCGTGGCTCCGTCGTCCTAGCTACTCCGATCCTACCCGCTCGCACCGGCAGCCTCTTGCGCCGCCGCACGTCGCCGTCCAGGTTGAGCCAGCCAGTTCCTCGTCTCGTCAGCGTGGTACGACGACGTCCGACCATCATTCGTTCGTGCAGATCATCAGCTATTATATTGATGATGATGAAGCTGTGTTTAGTCTCGTTGGGCAGCAGGCAGATCGTCCGGCGGCGCGGCGAACTCAGACGGCGGCACGGCAGCTGGCCGGGCGGGTTAAGGGCGCGATCTCGATCGGGATGAAGTCGGAGATACTGCCTGCAGGTACGCACTACACATCCACTGCGATTTGAATTTGAATATAAATTATTTTCATCAGGCTAAAAGTCGATGCGTTATATATGCGTACGTGCTGCGATCGATCCTTTCTGGTTTCATTCAGCGACTTTTTTTTTTCATTCATTCGATTAAGGCTTGCATGTGGTTCATTATTTATTTATTTATTTCCTTTTTCGAGTGTGCGACAGTGCGAGGTAGAGTACTCTCCCCCCACGCCAACAGAAAATACCCAGATGTTTTATGAGTTTTACTAGTATAGAACGTACTAGTGCCCAAGCCTGTCTTTGGAAGGCAATGCTACCAGAAGCTGACAGTGGCAGACCCAGCAGGGTTTTGGGTAGTCCCAGGACTATCCCAGATTTTCGGTGACCAAGGTAACAGAGTACTGTAGCGAGAACTGTAGCGCACTGTGGAGCACTGTTTCTATACTGTGTGTCTACCCAAGGAAATGATTCTGGGTCCGCCTCTGGAAGCTGATAAACATATCGCGGAGGCTTGGTGCACCTTGATTGCAAACGCAATGTAGCAACCATTTTAGAGAAAAAAGTGTGTTGTGTGGTGGCTATGTTTGTCGTTCAAACCGGCCAACTATGTACTTTGAACCAATTTAGCCTTGGGCCCCTAAATGAAATGCGTCAGGTGGGGGGTCCTCTCCCCCTCCGTAGACTTCTAAAAAAAGATAATTACTTATGTATTTTCTTTTTGGATCTCATTCTGCTAGCGAGAATCTGGATGAACAAAAATAAAAAAAAAGAGTTTGGATACCATTCTCATAATGATTATTGCCTCCGCATACGCATAGTGAAAATGAAGTTATCCAACGAAGGCCCGCTTTAAACGTGCGAGAATTTCCTGAATCATGTGTTTTCCATGCAAAATTGAACGTACTGATTCCTATAGAACTTCTACATGATTCATGTAAAAATTTTGCGTTACAAAGGGGCCCTGAAAGAGTTTTGGATAGATAGTTGGATTCTAGAACATTCTAATTTTTCCACCTCAACCTCATTTTTCTTAGGTGACATGTTTTTATTGAAGGTGATCTCTACTAATTAAGGAATATACACGTGCTAACTAAGGAATATGAGGCACTATTAAAAGGAATGTATGGAGACATATAGACCGAAACCTCATGCTGATATGGGTCCAACCTAATAATATTTATAAGAGCTAAATACAACAAGTTTTTTTGGAGACAACTTTTTAATCGTGAAACATCATACTATTTTCTAGCAGGGAGGAAGTGCATACAAACTGTATGTCATGTGATTTGTTTGACACATTTCCCCCCCTTTTTTTTGCGAATATGACACATTTCCCTTTGAAGTCTAAGTCAGTCAAGCCGTGCCAAATAAGGTAGTAATGGCGTGACTGACTGGTCGTTTGTTTGACCCATGACGTATTTGACGTGCTGTTTTGTGTATTCTTTGGGGTAGTGCTGATGTTCAATCTTCCGTAACGTCCGGTCCACGTTAACAAGTAACGACACAATGATCCAGCTTGAGAAGGGGGCTTTTCCCTTTTGTTTTCAAAGTAAGGGGCCCATATGTCTATGTATCTCATCCACTTCCAACGACGAGCCTAGTAGTTATGGCCCATTAATATTGCAGTGGTACAAGCGTTCGGACGTTCAGACGATTGCTCGCATTGCAGTTCGTTTTCCGCGTGCGTCTGCACTCCACGCTCGCGCCAGCACTAGCGCCAGCGCCAACACGTCCCCGTCCGCGCCTACGTTTTGCGCGCCCATGCAGGCCCGCGCTGCCAGACCTTATGCGCCCCCTCTACTTCTCATGCGCATTGCACATGTATAATACTCGGATCTACTTTTACAATCCAGATAAAACACTTGTAACATACATCTGAAAAAGATGAAACACTTGCAACATACGTCTGAAACACTACACACCTAAAAGTCATTATATGCATATGCAACATCCAGATGAAAACAGTTGCAACATATGTGTGAAACACATGCAATATCCATATAAATACGCTTGCAACTTACGTCTAAAAAACAGATAAAACATTTGGAACAGACATTTACAACATATGTGTATAGTCATTCCAACATATGCAACATTTCGATCTACTTTTGCAACATCCATATGAAACACTTGCAACATACCTCTGAAACATTTGAAATACTTTAAACATAGGCTTGCAATATGTCAGGTGTAACACTCTAGTGGGCGGCTGTGTTAAGAAACTCGATAACCGCCTCAATGGCAAGATCGGGACTGGGAGGCGGTGGAGCAAAGAGCACCATGGACTTGGCCGCCGTGAGCTACTCCCCTTGGGGGCACAGGGGCGTGACGAGGAGCCTCGAGGCGGGCGCGAAGTACGGCACGGTCGCGATGCCTCGCCATCTCCCAGCCGCTGGAGAGGGTGATGAGGAGGGCGTCGGTGAGGCGCTAACGATAAGGGCAGGGCCGCAGGGGTGGGCGGGAGGCGCGACTCCAGCGAAGGAAGTGGCAGACTCCAATGGCTCCCGTGGCGGAGGTGGCGAGGGCCCCGCGACAGAGGAAGCAAAGGTGGTCGCCGCTGGAGGTGGCGTATCGGGAGTGAAGCTTGCGGCGAGGGCACGAGGCAGAGTGGGAGATTTTTTTTGAGGCGGCCTCCGTCCGTCCAAATACCCGCACCGCAGCATTCCTGTACCTCATAGATGGGCTTATGTGTGAGCCCAGGAGAAAGTGATTAGTGTCAGGTGCCAATCGGGCCTCGTATGGGACAGGCCGGCGTGCAGTGGTCTCCATTTTCGAAGGATTCATCCCTCCTCCAAAAAGAAAATCACCAAAAGCAAGAAAATGAGCAATGCAGTAAAATAAAATGTCCATGCTAATTAAGGATTGCGCCGTTATTCCTACTATAAAAGAGCGAGTTTTTTTAGAGGATCTCCCTGTGTAATAACCGTTGAATCTGGACTTCGTGTTATATGAGCCCTCCGTCATACGTGATCTTACATCTTATAAGATGTAACCGTCCGGAACTCAATCTCACGTAAGACTCAAACTCACGTATGTCTCACGTAATAATTCATATATCTATATTTGCTTCTTACATAATATAATGGGACTCGTTTGCTAGGCCTATGCGTCAAGGACGTACGTGTTTAAACTATTGAATAGATTCTTTCGATAACACCCGCGCGGCCTTGATTACATCTTCTGCAAAATCCTGTACGTTACTTCCGGATACATATCCTCCCTTCACGGCTAACTCTAACACTGGGACTTGCTAATTTTCAGTTAAAGTTTGTTGACCACGTATCCAATCTCCCGCCGATCATCATGCCTTCTTCAATCATGAAGATACTAACAGGTAACAGCCATGACAGCCGAACAACAAACAAATAATCCTCATGGCCACGCACAGCAAGCAAGGGCATCCCGGTGACGAAGAAGCTTGAGGCAACAAAGGACGACGACGGGCAGATTAGCAGTTAATCGGCGGCCAGACTGCACATGCCGACATGCGCGACATTCCGATGACTGCTTATGAGGTACTATCTTGTTTTACATGATTTGTGTAAACGAGGTTATTTTTTTTATTGCACATCATCTCTACAGAGGTTTTTGCTTTGTAACCATGTGTTTCACGGATCAAATTTGAAGAAGAGAATGGACACATGTAAATCTCTATATAATTAGTAAAAGTTTGAAAATATTCCTTTGCAAAATATATGATCTAAGAGTCATGAACTGTGACGCTTGAATGAGTTTGGCGGTGGTTGGCGTCACCTGGATGTGCTCCGACTTCTCGACGAGTTTGATAACGTTCTAGAATAGACTATGTTTGATAATATTTGTAGAGTTTTGCTATGTAGACAGTCCCATATTTTTATTCATCTATATTGATCATCAGATAGGATAAATAGGTTTCAAGGTGAAACTGAAAATAATTTTATGAAAATTGTGCATCACCAATGGCTATCAATTTGAGTTCCTTCTTGAGTTTCCAATGCTTTTTTCAATAAGCCAATCCATCCATCTAACTTTGACCTGATTAGGTAAACTATACTGCCTGCAATGAGTTTCCTATCGCACACATGAGTGACGTAAATGAGCTAACCTAGCAGGTCGTAGATTATTTATTTGTCTATCTATGTATGTATCATGTACTTAATATATGGTTCTATTGTCACATATCAATGTTGATGGCGTCAATCTAAGCAAGAGATAATTAGTTCATAATTTTATATTCATATATAATTTAGACAATATATTATTAATCGAAACAATAAACACGTGTGTGTCGCACGTGCATATTTGCTAGTTAACTAAAAGGGGAAACATATAGGCCGCAAACTCACACTGATACGGGTTCAATGTAATATTATTTAAGAGCTAACACGTCGAGTTTTTTAAGACAATTTTTTAATCATAAACCATCAAATTTTCTAGTAGGGAGGAAGTAGCATACAAACTTCTTGTCAAGCATGCCGTTTGTTTGAAGTGTAAATAAGTCGATCAAGCCGTGCCAAATAAGGTCGCAATGGCGTGACTGACTGGTCGTTTGTTTGACCTTGTGTATTCGTCGGGGTAGTGCTGAGTTTTTGCTATAATGTTGATTCTCCCATAACGTCCGGTTCACGACACAA
The DNA here is from genome assembly GCA_020631735.1 of Saccharum officinarum. Classification (NCBI taxonomy): domain Eukaryota; kingdom Viridiplantae; phylum Streptophyta; class Magnoliopsida; order Poales; family Poaceae; genus Saccharum; species Saccharum officinarum. Next base: position 3,205,974 of record CM036177.1, on the reverse strand, counting down.
AGATAGGGGGGCTTTTAAAGTAAGCGGCCCATATGTCTGGCCCATTAAGAAGCTCCCTCACAGATGGGCTTACGTGTGAGCCCAGGAGGAAGTGAGTAGGGCCTCCATTTTCGAAGGATTAGTGTTCCTTATTGGTTTGAATTGACCCAAAGCATCACTCCTCCAAAATCCAAAAAGGAAATCACCAAAATCAAGCAAATGAGCATTGCAAAATGCAACGCAGTAAAATATAGTAGCACTAACACAGTAGAGTAGTAGTACATCTGTGTGCATGCACTGTTTAAGCATATGGTATCTGGTGCTGCCTTTGTGTTGAATATAAGGGATGGTAAAAAAAAAAAAACTGCCCTGCGGCGGGGGAATCTTTGGTCTCTGTTGGATGGATGAATGAAAGTGGTAACTTTGAGGAAAAGAGCACTGCTGCTAGTGCTAGCTTGTGTGCTGCAGGCTGCAGCTGCCGCGTGGGATAGGAGTTTGCATGTGATGCATGTGAGAGTGCATGGCATTGCCACTGCTGGCACGCGCTAGCCGTACGTGAGCAAAGCTAACGGCCGGCAGCTTCTGTTTCAAGAGCCTCATGCTGTCATGCATTAGCAGAACCGAGCTGGGTTTTTTTTACCGACCGGTTTCCGGTAACCGCCGGCCTCCGGTAGCGGTAAACCGGCCCGGTTTATCGGTAACCGGTCGGTAACCGGCCGAATTCAAAATCAAATTCAAACCCGCTTCGGTTCGGTTCGAGTCTGGTAAACCGGCCGGTTTGGAGCGGTAACCGGCCGGTTTGACCTGTTTACCGCTCCAAACCGTTTTTTTTCTTTCATGAATAAAAAAAATTTTTGGTACTTCCTTTGCACAAATTAATGTAAAAAGACCACACAATGTGGTAAAAAATAACATAAGTCACTAAAGCAACAATATATAGTCGCATACAAATACATATTCGCTTAAATATATAGTCACTAAAACAACAATATATAGTCGCATACAAATACAATATATAGTCGCTTACACAAACAAAGATATAGTTTCCGCTCGCATGGTCAACTACGTAGGATGTATGGGAAGACCCCTTGTTGGCACAACATTTCATATTCGGCGGTGGACATAAGAGAGATACCTTGCTGTCTAAGCAGGTCAGCCTTGTAATCTTGCCAAGTTTGACCTGTTCATGCTGCTGTTGTCTCCCATTCTTGAACTAACATATTGTAAAAATTAGGGTCTTCCCATTCATACACCCATCTAGTCTGAGTCTGCATGGTCATGTCAGGAATGGGATAGCTATAAGTAGGCTGCGAGGTATCGCTGTAGGAGGAAGAAGAGTACTGTGGAGTGTCGTAGTCCGTCGGTGTATATGCTCTCCTCTGCGATGTCGGTTGTCCATGGTCACGGTCTTGAGTAGCATGTGTGAATTGGGTCTCGCCTGCAATCAACCATAATTAGTAGGCATAGACAGAAACAATTGTGTGTATGTAGGTGCAATGGATACCTGTGAAATGAAGACCTACATAACTACTACCACCAGCACCAATAGTCGTCTTCTTAGCTTTATCAAGATCTCGCCGAAAGTACGCACGCACATCTGGTGGCACACGGGCGCAATGCAAGGTGTCCGCCCCGTACCCAGCCAAATGCTGTTTAAATCTAGTGCAACCACCGCCTGCTCTCGTCACATGACAATAATTGCATCTCCATCCAAGAGCAAGATTTTCACCATGCTCCCATACAACGTCTCTGTTTCTGCCTGACATTGTCTACTCTACCTGCATAAACGGACAACACAAAGTCACACCTAAATAAAATGTATCCTAAATCCTACCACAAATCCTCCACAATATATACCTAAAATCTATACCTCACTTACACAAAGTCACAATATATACACAAAGTCACACAATATATACCTAAAATATACATCCTACCACAAATCCTACCTCTAATCCTAAATCCTAAAAAAACATCCTAAAATAAATCCTACCTAAAACCTAACCAAAAAACTATCCTAAATCCTAACACAAATTCTACCTAAATCCTAAACTACTCTAAATAAAAAAACAAAAAAAAACTTACCTGCGCGGTTAGCCGCGGATCCGGTCGGTTTACCGGGCTAACCGACCGGTTAACCGCTAGATCCGTCCGGTTAACCGACCGAGCGTCGCGGGCTCGGTAAGCCGCGCTGACCGGTCGGTAAACCGAGGCGTGGGGGCGGTAAGCCGGCGGCGGCGGCCGGTCGGCGCGGGTGAGGGTCGGACGGGGGGCGGACGGGAGAGAAAAGGAGCCTCGGCGCGTTGAACCCCCCCCCCCCCCGAGCTCCCGGCTCGTTTTGTGCCCGTGGCGGCCTAATGGGCCTCATGGGCCTGAACGGGCCGGGACCGGTTTTTTTTCTTCTTTTTTTTAAAAAACTTCTATTCGTATAAATAAATACTAAACGAACTTAAATTTGAAAAAATTTTACACCATTGGCTTCTATAAATCATGAACTATTTTTAGGAATTTTTTCAGCAATTTTTTTTTCAAATTTTAAATTTGAATTTGGGGAATACCTAACCGGACCGGACCGGCCCGGTTAGGGCGGTTACCGCGGTAAACCGACCGGTTTTTTTAACCCTGGAACCGAGAGCATCACCTTTAATTTGCAGTAATCTTCTTTTCTTTTCTTTTTTGTTTGTGTTTTGGTACGGTTTAAGTTGTCGTTTAGGAAAATTGAGGCCTCAATCCATTCTGATTTCTGAAGGTTACTGTGCACATCGCCTCCGATCCGCCCGCCGGGAATAGGAATATTTTCGATTCCTGGATAAGGTATAGGGCAGCCGGCCGGCAGCCCATTCCAGCAGAGAATCGATCGAAGGCTTTTGGAAAGCCAAGCTCACACAAGAGCTAGCCACATCTGGGACTGGGATCTCTTAATTTGGTGACACGTTTGGAACAAATCTAGAGCGTAGATGATGAAATCCTCATATAGGGAGATACATATATAGCGCATCTTTTTATTGGAAGGAATCCATATTCTACACAGAACCGTAGATGCTCATGGCCCACACTCCTATATACGCAGTTTTCCGCCGTCTCGCCACTCACCAAAGTCTGGGCCTCAATCAACTATGTGTGAGCAAGCTAGCTGATCGAAGGAGTTAAGCTTAGGGTCAGTTCAAATCACTTGGACTACTGAGTAGTAGTAGCTAGAAATTAATTCCATCCAAACAGTACATACGGGCTTTTCTTGGATAATGAAAACAAGTTTCAGCCTCTGTCATCCAACCGTACATGCGGATTAATTAGTGGACTAAAGTTTAGTGTAGCCCACAACTAAGAACTAGTAGTCTATTAGTTGGAGCAAAACCCCACCTAATAATGATACATAAGTGGAATTTTTAGTCCGGGAGAAACAAACACCATTGGAGTAAATTTTAGACGAGAGATTTTCAGTTTAATGTAACAACTGATCTTAGGTAGTCCGTAGTCGAACTAGGGTAGTCCAAACATGAACCGGGAGAAAAAAAAAAACAGCACGCGCGCGCGCTGTAGGATTCAGTGTGTAAAGGTCCTCACATCAGAATTCTGAATTATTCAGATGCTAAAGCTGTAAAGCAACAAACCGTACTGTATGGTAGTACTAGGAGTAGTAGTACAAGTATACTCCTACACAAGTGCTAGTAGCTGATTACGAGGCTAATCAACGTCAAGTGAATCGTAGTACGTACTGTAGGACCCAATGAAAGATACTCCTCCTAGACGTGCTCTGAATGAGATGAGGATGCATGCATGAGATCCATGGAGAGGACTGAAAACTGCCACGGAATCTCCGCTTGCCAACGGGTGCTACCTTCCAAACCAGAGAGTTGAATTGAAAGAAAGAATCCCAAATACCCAATGCCATCCCTGATCCATGGTAGCTGTAGCTGCAACCGCGAATGCACATTTGCACTCGAGAACAGCACACTACACTAGTAGAGTCTACACGTCCGGTCTCCCGGAGAAGGAGAAGCAAGAACAAGAACCCGGGCGGGAGGTGGGGGAGCCCAGAGCAGAGCAGAGCAGGAGAGGAACGCCAAAGCCGTCGTCAGGGCAGGGAACAGAATGCACCACGACCCCGACCGACAGCGTGCACCCATGCATGCTCGCTCGCCTGCAAGGATGGAAGCAAGGAGAAGCGGCCACAGGGCCAGAGACCACGCACGCCTCCACATCCCCAAGGGGCCAAGGGTGACAGACACACAGGGCGACCTGCACTGCATGCAGTCACGCACCGTCTTCCACGCAGGCAGCCACTCACCGCGTCTTTCTTTGCAGTTTGCACCGCATTGGACGTTGTCCCCATGGACCATGGCCATGGCCGCGCTTGTCTCTTCCGCGCGCGGAGAATCTCTCGGTCTCAGCACTTGCCAATTGCAAGGCATGCATGCCAATGCCACCCACTGTGACTGTGAGCCACCTCTTCGTCCTCTGTTTCCTCTGAATCAATCAAGCCTATAGTGCCCCAATTTCTCGCCCCGGCCGTCCCACTGAAACCAAACCAGCTGGACCTTCATCCCTTCACCATCTCCATGTGACCCACAGTACGTACCATCTACCATCTCCTCGTGCTCCTTGCTTCAATTCCTTTCCTGTCCTTACCATTGGGGCAAGAGAAGGTATTTACCAGCACACTAGTAGAGTACGTACAGTGCTGCCACTTTCTCGGGCTTCGTTACCTCTCGCCTCTCATGCCACGTCTGCACACCGCCAGTCCGCCACTCACGCTGCCATGTATTCGAGGAGTACTCTACCTTTTGCAGATTTGGTTGCCGTGCGTGCCGCATCATGGGTGCCGGCAGATCGCCAGCCCATATCATGCGCCTTTTATTCTGCAATTACCCATGGCCATACATAGATGGTCTCTTCTTTTCTCACCGAGAGCCAAACACTAACATACATTTTCACCCATGATGACACTAGCACCGGTGGTAAATTCAAAGCAGTGGCATGCTTGGGATGGGCATCCAGTCAAGGCAGGGTAATCCACATTGATCTCGTCTAAAACCAACAGTAGGGCTGGTGCTGAGACTACCCGCACTCATGGACCTCTATATTCATCCTCTATACGTTCTAGTCAGCAAGATTCTCTCCTCTATACTCAATTCTCCCGCACCCATCCATCCTCTATATCATCCTCTATCCACTCTATCCACCGTGGGACCCACTTGTCACTTTATCTAAATATATCCATGTGTGATCTAGTTTTGAAGGATTTATTGAGACGAATCTAATGGTGCAATCGAAATTTAATTTGGATTTTTGGTTTGTGAGTTATATCATTTTTTCCTTTGTTTAGCTAGTGGGGTCCGCCGCTACAGAGTATAGAGTAAGCACAGTACTACTCTAAATATAGAGTGAGAGAAAGGATAGAGTATCGTTTTAGAGTACCCAGTGCAGCAGTTTTTACTCTATATTCATACTCTAAAGCTTTAGAGTATCGTTTTAGAGTACCCACTGCGGGTAGTCTGATTTTATAGTGATCAAAAGCAGGATCCACCTAGGAAGACGGCGACCACTATGTAATGTAATATTACTAGTATATTGCCAGCATAATTATTCCCTTCACCTTGCTTGATGCATTTTACTTAGACTACCCGCACTCGTGGACCTCTATATTCATCCTCTATACGTTCTAGTCAGCAAGATTCTCTCCTCTATACTCAATTCTCCCGCACCCATCCATCCTCTATATCATCCTCTATCCACTCTATCCACTGTGGGACCCACTTATCACTTTATCTAAATATATCCATGTGTGATCTAGTTTTGAAGGATTTATTGAGACGAATTTAATGGTGAAATCAAAATTTAATTTGGATTTTTGGTTTGTGAGTTATAGCATTTTTTTCCTTTGTTTAGCTAGTGGGGTCCGCCACTATAGAGTATAGAGTAAGCACAGTACTACTCTAAATATAGAGTGAGAGAAAGAATAGAGTATCGTTTTAGAGTATCCAGTGCAGCAGTTTTTACTCTATATTCATACTCTAAAGTTTTAGAGTATCGTTTTAGAGTACCCACTGCGGGTAGTCTTATATACTCAGGACACTGGCCTAAACTGTCTCAACGTACAGCTAGTTAACTGAACACTGAACAGAGAGAGTGCCTTTCTTACTGCTTATGTGCCGTGTCTGTGGTTCCTCCCCGTCAGCACCGGTACGTACCCCTCCTATACACCTATGATTCACCAACCGAATTAAAGGATCTCAACTAGGCCCTGGTTTAGATTGAAGAAAATTTCAACCCGATGAATAGTACCACTTTCGTCTTATTTGGCAAATATTGTCCAATCATGGACCAACTAGGCTTAAAAGATTCATCTCGTGATTTCCAACTAAACTGTGTAATTAGTTATTTTTTTACCTACATTTAATACTCCATGCAAGCGGTTAAAAATTGATGTGATGGAGAGAGAGTGAAAAAACTTGGAACTTTGAGGCAAACTAAACAAGGCGTAGAGTTTGCTTTCAAGGACCAAGAACAAAAGTGATAAAGCGATGATACGATGCATGCCATTAACCCACAAGCAGTCGTAGCTTAGCCGGTGCCATGATGAGATGATGATCCTAGCTATTCGCTTCTGTTCCCACTTCAATTCCCTCTCCTGTTACCGTAAAGAAATGAAGTATTATAGGCCATTATATATTCTTATTTACTCCCCGTCTGATGAAGGATCGAATCGAATAATAAAAAGTGATATATAAAGCAATGATACAATGAGGACAACTGACTCCCAATTAAGTCGTAGTGATCTGCATGCTGAGATGATTCTGTACATTGCATTCTCTTCTGTTGCACACTTGCATGCAATCCTGTTGCCACAAAACACACGACTAGAATAATATGGAACACGATTAGCTTCCTCGCCGTCACCAGAGAGATCAATCGCTTCAATGCATATTAGTTCATGCTGTTATCATGAACATTTGTTAGGTTTCGGTCTCTTTAACATAACACGGACAGGGTTTAATTTCTTCCCAAACACAACACCGATCATCATTACTCCTTTTCTCTAACAAAACCTTTTTATATAGTACAAACATTGTTATGGAACTACATACATTTCAGGACAAATTAAATTAAAGAGCGCTAGCTAGTACAGTACTGATCAAAATAGTAGTGTGCAGTGTCCTTGGGAGTTGGGATGGGCCGGGGATCAAACGAAGGCAGGGTAGGCGGGTAAAGAGTGGGTGTGATTATAGTGATCAAAAGCAGGATCCTTCTCCAAAGACGGGAAGGCCTTAGTATTATTACCATTATATACTTATTCCTTTAGTATATTGTCAGCTTGACTTTGCTTGACCATGCATACTGTATGCATTAGGTTAGGACACCGGCACTGCCTTTCGTGTCTGCCGCGTGGCTCCTCGTCAGACGGTTTGAACTATACTACGAGTAAAAGGATCGGATGCTAGATCGTAAACTAGCTTGGTCCTCCAGCTCCTTTTGGAGTTTAGACGACTAGACTACTAGTCTCCTATACTAGGATGCTTTATTAGAGGGATCATGCATAGCATATAGTATCGAATAAAACTGATATATACTAAAGCAAATGATACAAAACGCAACTGAGCCCAAGCGGCGTAGTGCTCTGCTCTGGTGACATGTAATCCACAGTTGACGTTGACGAATGACGACGACCCTGTAAAGTTGCAGAGTAGTACACTACTATTTCAATCTTCGGCCTGGTGTAGATACACTCCAAAAGTTGAAATTTTTTCACTCTCTCCATTACATCAATCTTTGGACCCATGCATGAAGTATTAAATGTAGGTAAAAAAATAACTAATACACAGTTTAGTTGAAAATCACGAGATGAATCTTTTGCGCCTAGTTGGTCCATGATTGGACAATATTTACCAAATAAGACGAAAGTGGTACTATTCATCGGTTTGAAATTTTTTCAGCATCTAAACGTGACCTTCTATTCAAAGGATCATCTACTTACTATCCTATCAGACGCCACATAAATAAAGTAATTAGTCGTGAAAAAACTGATGTACGTACCACCACCAAAACGTACCCGAGCGCAGCCAAATAGGGAGTACATAGGTACGGTTCATCGGAATCGGTTCGTCGGGCCCTGTTCCAACACGTGCTTATTATTAAGATTTGACGACAATCACAACTGAACTCCTATCGTGTTCGTTCGGTTGAGAGAGAGAGAGAGCGAGCCAAAGTGACAGGCGTCATCCTACAACATGTTGGCTCGAGCTTTTAGTCGCTTATTTTTAGTCAGTCAATAGTATTTTTCTATCGTATAAATCAGTCAACGGTACTTTCAGTCACTCAAGGGTACTTTCAGCCACTTATTTTCACTCAAACTATCAAGCTCCGGTGCTGGGCTCCTGGCATTTGCGGGCAAACAAACGCGTAGTAGTGTGCATACAAAGTACCGCATGGCACGAAAACGCACTGCAATTACATGGAGGTGTGTGGCCCCACGTCGTTAGGACGACACGGTTGCTTTCCGCTTGGGTTTTAGTTTTTTCTTCTTCCTTCCTTCCTTCCTTCAGAAGAGTCGCGTAGGATGTTTGTACTACTTGATATGATAGGCAAGTCTTACTGCATACAACCCAACATGTACAGTACTTGAAAAGATAAACTTTTTCAACCTAATGATACGTTTATATTACAAAAGCATATTACATTTTAAAATTAATATTACTTATTACTTGCAGTAAATATTAGCACTTTTATTATTTTTACTAAATTATGCGATATTTTGTTAAATCTTACTATTACTAATTAGATGCCCCAACGAAGGCTCCACGTTAACTCTCACAAGACGCGTTAAAAAAAAAGATAAATGCTAAAAATTCTTACGTTAATCAGAAACATCCAACCATCGAATCTAAAAATTAGTCATTCATAACCATTGGATCTCACTTTGTTTTCTAATAAATTACCCACCACTGTCATTATAGATAAAAAAATATAAAAATCTTATTGTGCCGGAGAAAAAAATTCAGCCCCACGTAGAAAATCTTGAACGACATGGTCTGGTCGGTTATAACAAAAAGATCAGCTACGTTCAAGATACGTTAAAAAAAGCCACGTTCAATATACGTTAAAGAAAACCCATATGTGCATGGCCCCACAAGCTACGTTCCCTATGTTAATTATTATTTTTTTGTGAAGGTCACTAGATTAATTAATTTACGGTGGTACCCATCACGTCCATCAATCTATTAACCCAAAAAATAGATGGAAAATTAATCTATGAACACCAAGAAACAATGCAGTTATATATATAAAAATAAAGAGGATACAATTTTTGACAAAGATGAAGAAAAGGTATCCATCTGCAGCATTCATCCTTCTTTTTTCATCGAACCTCCATATTTATTCTCATCAGACACGATAGAAAAAATAAGTAAATTTAGAAATTCTTGCAATAAATAGAAATATTTGGTCATTAATTTGGAAGACTCTTATTACCATCACCAATAATAGTCATCGGATCTATTCTATTCTTTCAAAATTCACCCACCTCTACCATTATGATAAATACATCAAGTTAAAGAAAACCTAGTTTTTTAGGGGGACTTTTTCTCTATAATAACCGTTCGATCTAGGCGTCATGCTATATGAGTCATCCGTCATCCAAGATCTTACATGTAAGATGTAAGACTCATCCTAAGCCAAGATTCCTCCTAAACCCCAATCCCTTACTCCGATAATCCAGTAATCTCAAGATTCCTCCTAAACCTCGTGATACCGTAATCTCACGCTAGCTCTTCCGGTAACCTGGACTCACCTCGCACACCTATTTTTCACCACAATATCCCACATCTGCCTACCATCTCTTGAATGACGCCCCTTCCCCATCGCATTGTCGCTTCGGTTGGTGTTGAACATTATACTAGGTTGTTTGCCGGTTCCGATGGAGCACCACGCAGCGCCGAACAATGTGATTGGTGATTGTCCAGGCGAAAACCACTGCTGTTGCAACAGTCGATGAAAGGATTTCAACGATTCAGATTATCAAGAAGGAAGTCCTTAGCGATGGCGGTGGCAAGCAGTTCGGCCTCGGCGGCCTCACCTATCGGACTAAGATATGATCCATGTCAATCGTCTCCAACAAACTCATATCGATCGATTCAATTGTGACCCATGGAGATCCAATGAGTTGCAGTATCTTGACAATATGTGCATGCGTGCATTTATATGTGCAGGAGTTCCGGGCTTCCGGCCACATGATGCGTCGCCGGCTCGTCGATCGCCACTCTGTCGGTTGCCTGTTATGTCTCGGTGTTGATGTTGGGCCGCTGCCTTGCAGACCTCGTTCGGCGGCCACCGTCCAGTGAGGCAGGACCCCATCCCCTAATCTCCAATAGACACAACGATGGCCGACGCATACGGCAAGGCTAACTAAGAGCATCTCCGACAGATTAGCCAAATCGTTTTGTAAAGATAAATTTGGCTATTATCAAAGGAAAAAAAAGTATCCAACAGACTCTGTAAATGACTCTCCAAATTTAGTAGCTCTCCATCTCACTTCATTCGCTCTCTACTTTTAAATAGCCTATCTCACTGGCCATCCAACCTCTTGGTTTTACAGAGTCTGTTGGAGTATTATCAATTATATTGTGGAGAGTAGCTAAATCAGTAAATTTGGCTACTCTTTTTGGCTAATCTCTTGGAGATGCTCTAAGCAAGCACATGTACTCCCTCCAGGTCGGTAAATGAAGTCATTTTGAACAAAGTTTGGGTCAAACATTGGGAATATAAATCATGAATAACTTTTAAGTTGTTGAGTTTGGAAATTTGAAAACCATATGAATAGATTTGCCTTGAAAAATAATTTCATAAAAATATACATATCACTTTTCAATAAATATTTTTATGAAAACAAGAAGTCAAAGTTATGCTTTGGAGACTGTGCCGCTGTTCGAAACGACTTGTTTTACCAACCTGGAGGGAGTACAAATCAGAAGCCTCAGCTCTTAGGTGTTGCCGACCTTAATTCCCTCCGTCCTTCACATCACATTTAGACACGTAGTCAGTCAATCACAATCATCTACGTTCTAATTTCTATTATATCAACTCACAATTGTTTATGAAGAGCGCTGTGGCTTCTTGGTACACATGTAATTTATTTGTGAAATTGTTCAAGTTGTTATATCGAAATTTCAAACTTAATTTTAATTTAAGACTCATATTATTTAGTGTTTAAACTTGAATCAGAGTGCAAATATATCCTTATGTGAAATCCTAGGTCCACCACTGATGATGGAACATATATGTACATGGACGACAAATTTAGGGTCTATGACAAGGCCACAACCAACTGGCCGCTGGCGTCTATGTGTGCATATGCATGCTCAAATTAATAAAGCGTGACTTGGTGAAGGTTACCTATTTACTTTTCTATTCTTGTCCAATCTTCGTAATATCGCTAATTGGTTAGGGTTCTTTGCTCACAAGTATAGACACATATTTTTATTCTAATTAAGCTCCTGGACACTACCGATCTCATTGTCATCTTTACTGATATATGCATTAAGAAGTAAGGAATATGTATTCATGGAGTTTGAAGCTAATGATTTAGTCTGTCTAGCGTAATATTTATTGTGTAAAAATGTTTTTGATCCGTGTATATTTGCTAGTATTATAAAAGCATATTAGATTGTTAATTTAATAATACTTATTACTTTAGTAATTTTATTATTTTTATTTAAATTAAATTATGTGATAATTGGTTAAATTTAGAAGAATCTAACTCTTTTCAAAAAAACGAGGTGCACATTCTTCTTGATACCTTTGCCTGCTTTATTTCTCCATTCTTTCCACAAAGAATGCAATTATCATTTTTTGAGAAGTCAAAATAATTTTAAATTTGACTAAATCTATATTAGGATGGACAGAATTGAAATGAAAGGATCTCATACTCCATCTGTCCCGTATTAATTGTTGTTGTAGCCTTCGATCAGGTGCGTGTTCCTTGCTGTGAACTTGGGCCCAGTTTAGATCCAAAAAATTTTGCAAAAGAACAGTAGATTCTCCGTCACATCGAATCTTTGGACGCATGCATAAAGCATTAAATATAGATAAAAAATAAAACTAATTACACAGTTTAGACGAAATGGACGAGACGAATCTTTTAAGCCTAATTAGACCATGATTGGACACTAATTGCCAAATAACAACGAAAATGCTACAGTTGCATTTTGCCAAAAAATTTACCAACTAAACCAGGCCTTGATGCTGCCTTGTGTCTAGATTCCTGCTAGAACGACACTTAAAGCGGGACGGAGGGAGTATTGCAGGAACACGCATTAATAGATTCGTCTCGTAAATTACTTCTAATATGTGCCGACATGCATGCAATTAGTCTACATTTGGTGGTACTCCATGCATTTGAGGAAACATTGATGTGATGAGAGTTAAACTTTAACGTACTCAAACCAAACGGGCCTCAGATGCCTTTGTCTGCTAGTAGTAGCTGCCGCTGTCGCTCGCGCAGTACGATTGATTAGTAGTTCACGGGCCGGGGGCGCGGCATGGCATGACGACGGAGGAGTAGGGTAATAAGGCTAGCGGTTAGGCGCCAAATCGATCACGCAAAGAGAGGACCAGGAGGAGAAGCAGATGTTCCGTCTGCATCATCATCACCATTCATCCAAATGGTAGTACCAGATGGATGGGCGAGGATCGATCGTCGACGGCCACTGGTGCATGGACATGCAGATGCAGGACGATTTGGCGGCATTCTACCACTACCACTACCACTACCCACAGGACCGGCTAGCCATGTTGAAGGTAGGCATGCATAGGGATTGGGAAGGTGACAAAGCATCCCGTTACGTACGTACGTGTTGTGGTGGCCTATTACTATCTACAATCAGTCCTTGGCGGATCGAGCGGTCACATGCACACGCACTGTTGCAGCGGATGGTCCGACTGGGCGGAACAGCCGAACAAAGAGGGGCCGCCGCCCGCCTGGACTACCACTGCTAGTACTAGCTAGGCGCTGCAGCGATCCCTGGCGACCAGATCGGTGGCCAGAGGCAGCCTGCACAGTAGTAGCATGTACTACGCCTGCATGCCAATGCCGTGTTGCTTGTTGCCCCCCCCCCCCCCCCCCACCTCCCCCCTGTTGCTTCGGATTGGTGGCATGGCCCCTTCCTTCCTCAGGAAGCTCGATCGACTGCAATTTTTTTTAGCTGAACGGATCGGAGTTAACCATTAACAAACGTTTTAGAGAGAGAATCGTAGGTACACAGACTAAAAACTTTGTTCTTTTGAAGAAAAAAAAAGAATTAGCAGCACAATGAGCAGACGAACACGATCCATACCAGTTACTCGTAGCAGCTAGGGAATTGAGCTGACAGTGAGAAGGCAAGGAAGATTCCACCGTCATCATTGCCAAACTATCAGTTACGTATTATGATTACGGGATCCGTGATGGCGTCACCTGTCATCTATCTTGTCGCTTCGCACAGCCTGGATGGCGTCCGCTCCCGCGGGCTCGGCCCTCGGGCGGTCTACGGGCTACGCGGGCTACCGGGCCGCCCGTCCTTGGTGGCCCCTAGACACGATCGAGCCTGGTGTTGTGGGGTTCCTGAAAGACGGATGGATGTTTTTTTTTTAAAAGACAGATGGATCCTGGATGGATGGGCCCGCCCATCCTCTCACCGAGCGCGGATTGATACGGTTGCCACTTAGACCAGTCTCAATGGGAATTTCATGTCACTGTTTTCAACACATCTAAATTTTGGAAACAGTGCAGAAGAGTTTCATCCCCATGAAACTCTCTCTGCTCCCATGAAACTCTTATCATCTCTTTCTTCATAAATATAGTGCCACATCAGCATAATTAATGCCCATAAAACTCTGATGAAACCCCATTGAGACTGGCCTTATCGGTGTGTGCCTGGCGTCTGCTCCCCACTCTGCACGTCGCCCCATGCAACGCGACGCAGTCGGTCTCGGCCGGTCATGCGGAGAGACGAGAGAGAGAGAGAGCGGTCCTACTCAACAGTACTCACTCACCCACGTCTCGGCGGTGTTGCCGCCGTCGCCTCGCCCTCCCCGCCTCCGGGTGAGATCAGACTGTCTGCAGTGGTTACTCTAAAGCTTTAGAGTATGAATATAGAGTAAAAATTGCTACACTGGATACTCTATCATTTCTCTCACTCTATATTTAGAGTGGTACTGTGCTTACTCTATACTCAATAGTGACAGGCCCCACTAGCTAAACAAAGGGGGAAAATGCTATAACTCACAAACCAAAAATCCAAATTAAATTTCGATTGCACCATTAAATTCGTCTCAATAAATCCTTCAAAACTAGATCACACATGGATATATTTAGATAAAATGACAAGTGGGTCCCACAGTGGATAGAGGATGATATAGAGGATGGATGAGTGCGGAAGAATTGAGTATAGAGAAGAGAATCTTGCTCACTAGGACGTATAGAGGATGAATATAGAGGTCTCCGATCCAGTCACTCGGACAGCGACGCTGTCTGCCGCCAACTGCCATCCCCATCCAGTCCCCGCCGCTGTGGGCCGTGGCCCCGTCGTCCCTCGGTCCCTCCCTCCCCGTCTCCTCCAACAGCCTCTTGGCCCTTGCTGTTGGCTGCCGCTGTGCTACGCTACACCTGCACGTCTGCACTGCTCCTGTTCCTCCTCCTCCGCTCTCGCTCGCGGCAGCATGCAAGTGCAGGTGCAGCGCGGCAGCAGTCGACAACCTGCCGCCGCACCGGCGCACCGCAGCACACCCCTCTGGTCTCTCACCCTGCGCACCGACGCCGACGCCGACCACCTCCGATCCGGACGCTCCCTCATTGATTCGCCCGGCCGTCGCTCATTCTGTTCCCGTACCATGCAGATGCCGGAAAGGCTCCCACCGATCAATCAGACGACCATCCATCCCAACTCCGACCGACACGTCTCGCGTCGCCGTCGCGTGTTCAGTTAAGTTAAGGCCTTGGTTAGTGTTTGACAAGATTTTTTTTTTGTCACATCGATACGTCGGAAGGATGTCAGAAGAGGTCTTTGGTACTAATAAAAAAAATAAATTGCAGAACTCGTCAGAAAACTGCGAGACGAATATAATGATACTAATTAATCTATCATTAGCGCATGCGGGTTACTGTAGCATTTAAGACTTTTCATGAACTAATAATTAGGCTTAAAAAATTCGTCTCACGATTTTCCCGAGAACTATGCAATTAGCTTTTTTCATCTACATTTAATACTTCATGCATGTATCAAACATGTTATTTTATTATAGAAGGAAAAAAAATTTAGAAACTTAACCAGGCCTAAGTATAAATAAATAATCTCTTTTCCGACGTCGGTGGTCGCTAGCAGCCGTACTAGGTTGGGTTCCCTCACACTCCAACAACCTTTCTTGGCCTCTCCATTTTCGTCTCCCGCTGATAGCCACTTAAGAATTACTGAATTAGCCAATGCATGTGCATAATGTTTCATCCCTGGCTAATAGTCAGCTAGCTGTTAGCTCCCCAGTACTCTCTCCTTCCCTGAATGTCTGTCGTTTTGGCTTCCTAAGAAACAACTTTGACTAAGGCCTTGTTTAGTTACCACCCAAAAACTTTTCATCCCGTCACGTCGAATGTTTAGACACATGTATGGAGCATTAAATGTAGATAAAAAACTAATTGCACAGTTTTCGTATCGTGGTTTCTAGACGAGTTATGTAATTAGTTTTTTTATTAGTATCCGAACACCCCTTCCAATATCCCATGAAACATCCGATGTGACACCTAAAAACTTTTCACCCACGAACTAAACAAGGCCTAAATATATATATATATATTAAAAATATTAATATTTATGATACATAATTAGTATCATTAGATAGATCTTTGAATCTAGTTTTTAACAAATTTATTTGGAGACACAAATATTGCACGTATTTTCTATAAACCAAGTCAAACTTAGCGGCACGCAAACCGTGGCGACACACATTTAGGGACAAACGGAGTATACATTTCTCTCTTTTTTTCCCAATACATCTTTATCTCTACTTCTTGAGAGACATTTTGGTATTTTTAGCTTCAGCATTGATTTCCATAAGAATTTCTAAAACACCAAACTTGAGGAGTACTAATCAAATGGATCGGACTAATGACTAACTCAAGGCGTGGTTCAAATTGGCCTATTTGTTTGGATAGACTAGAACTAATTTCCAAGTTATTAGTATAGTTTTATCAAATAGATCTAGTTGATTATGGAGTCATAAAGACTAATCCAATTCATAGTACTTACAACATGCATGTACCAGGTAGTTAGTATACTATACAATACACTATACTACTAGATAATAAATAAGGAGTATAAAATACGAGTGCCAACCCGTACACGATCTCATGAGCACCTCATGTGCGCTGCGCTGCGCTCTCACGAGCCGCTGAGCCTGAAACGAGTGCGGCTGACTGAGCACTAGCTGCTTTCGATTTGCGTGGCTTTTTGCCTTTTTCTCTTTTCTCCTCCGCTCTGCGCTGCGCCCCTCCCTCCCTTTGTTTCCTCTGAATATGATCATCTCTGCTTGCCCACTGCTTTATTTATTTGCCCTTCTTCTTTATTATTATCTAATAGTAATGGAGAGAGTGATGGCTGACCTCGTGCTGCATTTCTTGCTTTATTACTCCACTCATTAGAGCCTGTTTGGTTAGAGGTGTTAAAGTTTAACAAACAATGTAACACTTTCGTCTTATTTGACAAAATATTTTTAATTTTGGACTAATTAGTCTTAATAGATTCGTCTCGTAAATTACTCCTAATCTGTGCCGACATGCATGCAATTAGTCTATATTTAGTACTCCATGCATTTGCCACAACATTGATGTGATGAGAGTTAAACTTTAATATTCATTAACCAAACAGGGCCTTATACGTGTCCTTCTTCCCAGCAAAGATTTGTTAGTTAGGCCCCGTTCAACTGTGCTGATAAGCCGGCTGAAAAATATTGTTGACTGATTTGTTGTAAGAGAAAAACACTGTTCCAACTAAAAAAACAAGCTGAAAAATACGGATTATAAGCTGGATGAACAGGGCGTTAGGATTCCCGTCCTACCGCCTTCGCCTCCATGTACGTACTACGTGAGTCGTGACCACAGATTCTCTGTGCGCCAATTGCCTGCCTGCCTTTTCTAAGCCCTGCTGGTCAGCTCACACACACTGTCTTTCTTCTATATATATATATATATATATATATATATATATATATATATATATATATATATATATATATATATATATATATATATATATATATATATATATATATATATATATATATATATATATATATATATAATGGACTGTCCAATGTGCTTATTTGAGGTTATCTAAATTAGGAGAATTCAGCTCCCATTCCCACAACTGTTCACATCACAATTACAACTTTGCAGAGCAAATCAGAGTCCGTGCGCCCTTTACATTTCTCAAACTTCTACACAACTTTTTTTTTTGAGGAGATCATCTTTTCCATGATCCTCGAGCAATAATACTCGTGTTTTTTTAGCCTTGACCAACAATTCTTGCTGGGTCAACAAACTAAACCCAAACATGCATGAAGTTGTGGTGACGTGTCCAATCCACCGCCCACCCTCCCTTTAATTCCCCACCTTTTATTCCACTAGCAGCAGCTATATATCCTGTAGTTTTATTAGTTTATCTCAACCTTCCAATTAATTAAGTCACGAAAAAAACCTTCCAATTAATATATATATATGTATATATATATATATATATATATATATATATATATATATATATATATATATATATATATATATATATATATAAGACACACATTGGGATCCATCATAAAGCCATCAGCCGTAGAGGATCTCTCAAGCCCCTTAGCCCAACACACATGCGTTGCCCTACAAAGATCGCCTTCCCCTGTGCCACTCATCATGACCATCATCACACTCTGTACGTTCTGTTTACTACCCCCCACCCTCCCTTTTTCTGATTAATTGCACCACACATTTAGGGTGTGTTTAGTTTATTTTTGGCTTTAGCTACTGTTTGTATTTATCAATTAGTGTCCAATCATAGACTAATTAGGCTTAAAAGATTCGTCTCCTGGTTTTCTACCAAACTGTGTAATTAGTTTTTTTTGTCTATATTTAATGCTTCATGCATGTGTCCAAACATTCGATGTGACGGGGAATCTTGAAAATTTTTAGGAACTAAACGTGGCCTTAATTCAAAAAAGTCAGTAGTCTTACAACCTGTTCGCTTAGGCTGAAAATAAGCATTTAAAAGTACTGTTGGTTGATTTATGTGAGAGAAAAATACTGCTGGCTGACTGAAAATAAGCGACTGAAAGCTCAAGCGAATAGGCTGTTAATTCAACAACCCCACTTGCATTGGTAGTCTAATTACCCTAGCCATGCATCTGCTTGGCAATCTTGTCTTGTGACGCCCAATTCAGAAGTCCATGCAGGATCCACAGAATCATCATCATGCAGATGCAGCATCGGCCCTGTTCAGTTCCCGAATTTGGGCACCCGATTCGGGCACGGTAGGTACAGTGTCCGTGTCGGAACACTGTAGCAACTTTTGTTTTTTAGTGCAAAAAATTGTCCAAAAATTGATTAATTAGACTCAAAATGTTCGTCTCGCAAAGTATAACAAAACTGTGCAATTAGTTTTTGATTTCATCTACATTTAGTACTCCATGCATTTGCTGACATTTTGATATGATGGGGAATCTCCTTTTTGCATAGTGCAATTTGGGGTGGAATTGGAAACTAAACGAGGCCATCGACAGAAACGAGACGCGAGCCTTCTCTTCTCCTTCTGCTCTTGCTTGCTGCGAACTTGCCTGCCTGGCTGTGGTGCTGACGTGGGATGAACATGGATCATGGACGAGAGATACCCTGTTCATTTAATTCGTACTTTTCAGCTTATTTTTTTAACAGAACAATGTTTTTTTTCTCACAACAAATCAACGAACATTACTTTCAGCTATGACTTTTCAACGAAGCCAACGGGCTAATAAGTGATGCCACCTCAGCAGCAGCGTGCGTGCATGCATGCAAGCAAGAGGACAAGCCAGTCATTGGGCATTCGAGCACGGCCCGTCGCCGTATTGCAAACGCCAACTGCCCTCTCCAGTCTCCCGTTCCGTTGCCCATGTCTGCATCTGCTATCTATATATGCTCAGAGCCTGTTTAGTTTGCAAAAAGTAAACCCAAAAAGTACTACAGTATCTGTCACATCAAATCTTACGACATATGCATGGAGTACTAAATATAGGCGAAAGAAAAAACTAATTACATAGTTTGGTTGTAAATCACGAGACAAATCTTTTGAGCCTAATTAGTCCATAATTAGACACAAATTGCCAAATAAAACGAAAAGTGCTACAGTAGCCGAACCTAAACTTTTTCACCAAAGTCACTAGGCTTATTATTATATATAAGCATACATGCTGCATACTAACAAAAACTCCTCGTCAAAACTGCATGATTAAGTCTAGGCTAGTCCTGCTGGCTAATCTGTATACTCACGTACGTAGAGCTTTGTCAAACGCTAGTATCATTCCTTGCATGGCCCTTTTCTGGATCTCTTTTGGATGTATATATATGTGTAATATATAAAATGTAGCATGATCTGTTCCCTCTCTTGATTTGCTGCTAGAGGAGTATAGAGTAGGTCATGGATCTAGAAGATGGACGATATATGATACCTCATACTACCTTGGTGGTGATCTTATCTGCTGGTCTGGTGCTGGGTTTAGGTATATTCCAAGCCTTGGCCGGCAAGGCTTCCCTGTTCTCTTCTGTTCTGCTACATGCATGTTGTGTTGGAGAAGAGAAATCACCTTTTCTCCAAGATTCCTCTCACAGAATATATATAATGGGTAAAAGTCGGTTGCTGTTGGACCAGTGGTTACTATACATATTTTGCGGTAAAAAGCAGGGAAATGCAAATTTTGACACAAAGGCAGCCACTGGATTGATGAATTACTCGTACTAATAAAGATAGAGTTTTCCTTTCCCGATTAACCCCAGAGCAGCCAGTCAACGAGTTAATACAATTTTTTTCGCAAAAAAAAATCAATACAATTGTCAGTCAAGTAAAGTACGTAAAGTAAAAAAGGTTACTTTTTTCCTTCCCCAATTCCCATGTGTAGTACACGCCCTGTCCCCTCCTCTATTGCTGGCTGTTTCCTTGAATTTCTTGTGAAACAGCTCCAGCTGTGGCGGGAGTGACCGCAAAACCCAGCAAGGGAGTATAGTGTGAAGGGTTTGAAAAGACGCTCCCGGTTCTTGTTCTTGCATGGAAAGTACTGCTCCCTCCGTCCCATAAAAAGAGTCATTCTCGCTTCCAAAAAGTCAATAGCTTTTAACTTTAACCAAATATATTTAACAAAATATTAATATTTATGATACATAATTAATATCATTAGGTAGATCTTTGAATATACTTTCATAATAAATTTATTTAAAGATATAAATGTTGCACGCATTTTCTACAAATATAGTTAAAGTTGAGAAAGTTTGACCAGCACGTTTCCTGCGGCGACTCTTTTTTATGAGACGAGTAGTACTCCCTGTAACTGAAAACCTCACAGTCGTCACGGACCGCGTCGGTGCCCTGCCGAGTTTCCTGGTGTGGCCGACGAGGATTTGACGGGTGGAAAAGCAGCCTTGGTTCCCGTTCCAGCCTTCCAGGTCACCTCCCTCCATCCCTCGCATGCCATGCAAATGCTGTGCAATGCAGGACGATGCAGCAGAGGAAAGAAAGGCCGAGGCCATGGACCGGTTTAGTTTCCAGAAAATTTTGCAAAATTTTTCAGGTTTCTCCTCACATTGAATCTTTAGACACATGCATGAAACATTAAATATAGATAAAAAATAAAACTAATTACACAGTTTAGACGAAATGGACGAGACGAATCTTTTAAGCCTAATTAGACCATGATTGGACACTAATTATTAAATAACAACGAAACGTGCTACATGATCATTTTACAAAAATTTTTGCAACTGAACAAGGCCCATGCATGTTTAGATCGCCGATTCGGTGCCCCAAATACTGTGCCGAATCACTGTAGCATTTGTTTTTATTTGGTAATAATTGTCTAAACTTTGATTAATTAGGCTTAAAATGTTCGTCTCGCAAACTACAATAAAACTGTGCAATTAGTTTATGATTTTATCTACATTTAGTACTCCATGCATGTGCCGGTATTTTAATGTGATGGTGAATCTTTTTTTTGCATAGTGGAATTTGAGGTGAATTTGAGAATATAAACTAGACCTTGGTTAGATGCACCTAAAAGTTAGAATTTTTTCACTCTCTCTCCATCACATCAATTTTTAGCCGCTTGCATGAAGTATTAAACGTAGGTAAAAAACTAATTATACAGTTTAGTTGGAAATCACGAGATGAATCTTTTGAACATAGTTGGTCAACGATTGGACAATATTTGTCAAATAAGACAAAAGTGATATTATTTATCGGGTTAAAAAAATTTGCAAACTAACCATGGCCCCAGGCCCGAAAGAGACGCCGAGACGGGCCCCAGGCTGACCCTGGTCAATCCGAAAGCTACCACACTGCTCTGTAGCTGTGTATGTACTGCCTGCCCCCACAATGGCAATTGCAATGCAAGCTGGGTGGGAGGGCCATGGCCATGGCCCCTCTCACAAGCCAAACTCTCGAAGTGCAAATCACAGGGAGAGAGAAAGAGAGAGACATTGCATGGTTGATTGTGGCAAGGGAGATTCTTCTCATTCTAATTCTAATTCTAATCCTACAGCGAGTGAGTAGATAAACAAAGAGAGAGACGACACGAGAAGACTATGAGATGGTGTCCCCATCCACATGCCTGTATGGTCGGTATGTAGATGAGGAGTATATAAACTCCCCGAGGGATTTCCCTCCAAAGGTGGAAGACGCAAAGCATCTCATTCCCCAGGCCACCCCTCCGGCCACCCTCTACTTTTGTAGCTTTCCCATTCCCCCTCTTGCGTGCAAGCATCTTCCCGGCCCGCTCCATCTCCATCTTGTTTAACCCCCCTAGCTCTAGCTCTCATGGTCTTGGAGCTCCTTGTTCTACCGCTGGCTACCGCGTCAATCCCGGTCTGTTCGTTTCTGTCGCGCGGTTGCTTGCCTTGCTTACCTTGCCGAGAGATCGTGATCGTGAGCACTGCGTGACCCGGCCAGCCTTGGCGTCTCTTCCGGGGGCCGTTGCTGCTTATTCGTCCGTTGCCCATCAATGCACTCCTCCCTTGCCTCCCCTGCATGCAATCCGTGTGTGCTCGCCGGCGTTGGTTTCGTGCGTCGCCTGCCTGTCGTCCTCACCGCAACGCCCTCCCCTCCCCGCCGCGCTAGTCGTAGCAACTAGCATTGCCTTCTCCTTCCGCTACAAGAATCTGTAGAGCCCCTCCTCCCTCGCTGTCCCCCAGCTCCCTCCTTTCTGCGCATTGCTCTGGCCGAGGAGCAGCAGCAGAGGCCATTGCCGCGTTCGCCCGCGCCGCGGTTCATGCTCCAGGAGTCGGAGGCGGCTACCTAGCTAGCTAACGGCGGGGCATGCGTTTCATCACAGGTGGCGGTGGCGGCGGCGGAGGCTCGGCGGCGCGGTCGTACGAGCCCATGGCCACGGTCGACACCACGGACCTGCGCTACTGGCTGCACTGGCGGGTGGGGCTGTGCGGCCTCTGGGTGCTCGCCTGCATGGCCGTCGCGGGCTACCTCATCTGGCGCCACGAGGGCGCCGGCGCCGACCGGCGCCCCGGCGGCGCGTCGTCGTCGTCGTCGGCCTCGTCGGGCCCCGCGGCTGACGGCGAGCTGCAGGGCAGCGGCAAGGGGAGGCGCCCTGGGGTGCTGTACGACGACGAGGCGTGGCGGCCCTGCCTCCGGGACATCCACCCCGCGTGGTTGCTCGCCTACAGGCTCATCTCCTTCTTCGTCCTCCTCAGCCTGCTTGTCGTCATTGTCATCTCCGATGGTGGCAGCATCTTCTACTACTACACTCAGTAAGTCACCGATTGCTCAATTTGCTACTACTTACACTTCTTTCTTGTTTCTCTCTCTCTGATTTCCTTTTCCTTTTCTTTTTCTAATTTCCAAAACAAAGATTGCTGTGGATTAGATGCAAAGTTGAGTAAAGATTCCATATTTTTTTTAAAAAAAATCTTTTGTTTAAAAAAGAAGAGAAGGGGGCGCATTGCCACTCAGCTGCTGCAGCTGATTAAGTCTTTGTATTTGGTGCTTGATTGAATTAGAAATCGGTCAGCAAGTTTTGGCATTTGTTCTGTCCCCTTGTTCGGTCAGAAAGTGCTTTTTTCCATGGAACAAACTTGTTTTAAACATGGGGTCCTTTTTCAGTTGCAAGAACTGAACATGGTTCTTGGAAACAATAAAGGAGCCATCAGTCAGTTTGAGTTTGACAGCATTCTCTGTTATACTACTGTACATAATTGATGGCTGCCAACAACTAGCTTACACAGCAAGCGAGTATTTTTTTTCCTGCCGTAGTACAATCTAAGAGACTTTTATTTGGGTCATCACTGTTTTGCTTTAATTTATTATTTGGAAAAGGGCGTCACTATAGATGTCTAATGTCTTGTGAAGCAGATTTCAGAAACAGTTTTTGTGGTTTGTGCACTAGTTAAATATTAGCAACTGATCATAAGCACCACAGAGAGTGGGTTTTGCAGCTCTGTTTGTGTGGTCAGGCTTTTCTAGGCTTCATCATAAATGATAAGTGGATAGTGTTGTAAGAATACCCGCTCCAACTAGATGCAGCCTGTTCGTTTCGCTGGTTTATTGTGCTGAAAGCACTGTTCGCTGGTTTGTTGTGAGAGAAAAACACTACTGGATGGCTGCTGATTCTGCTGATAAGTCCAAACGAACAGGGCGCATACAGTCTTCAGACTCTCTGTTCCATTGAACCTGAACATTTATGATACAAGTTTTCAACTGTAAATAAACACCTGCTTTTTCAGATAATGTCTTCTTTTATTTACAAATCAGCAGTGTAGCCTTTTCCCACCTTTTAAAAAAAAACTCTGAGATTGTGACTGGTTGGTAGCACCAAATTTTTCTGAAAGATCTGGCTTTGTTACTCTGCTCTTGGAAATAGCACTTGTCCCCCCCCCCCCCCCCCCCCCCCCCCCCCATGCCAGCTTCTTCTAACGGTTGTTGAACTGTCTGTCGTGCAGGTGGACCTTCATTCTGGTGACGATTTACTTCGGGGTAGGCCTTTTCTCTTTCATAATCACAGCCAAATAATTTATCTTTCCACTGAATTCCTCAAGCCAATGATGCTTGCCAAAGACTTTGAAACAACCTGTTATCTGAATAATAATTGTTCTGTGAATTGTTTCAGCTTGGCACGGCCCTGTCCATCTATGGCTGCAGCAAGTTCACTGATGAGAACGTCGCCGCGGTGGCAGCAGACATGGAGCTTGGCACGAACTACATGCCTCATGGCTTGGCTGCTAAACCGACCTTCGATGAACACGGTGGCGATAGAGAGATTGCTGGGTTCTGGGGTTACCTGCTCCAGATCATCTATCAGGTAAAGAGGCCTCCACAGCACCAAACACTTTGAAATATTATCCAGTCGGGGACCTTTTCATGTTTCTTATTGGAGAGAGACATCTGTATGGTGCAGTGACATTTGCTGATTTGGTGTTGCATGCATGGAGGGGTTCTCATTTTGCTTTCCAGGCTCAATTATTAGTGCCGGGTAGTTACCATGATGCGCTAACGACTGAATCAGTATGTTTATGGTGTGCTCATGGATCGGATTCTGTTTCTGAAGATCAGATCAGATGTGCCCACATAGCATCTTTGTCTGGTCACACCTCCATCTCCATGGCATGTAGCTACTAATACATGAGCCAATTGCTAATGGTCCATGTCCAGGCGTTCAGTCTATATCTCTGCATGCTGCACAGCTCATGCATGTTTCCTTGCTTGCTTGAAGGGCTGAGTCACCTTTCCCCATCTTTGTGAAGTGTAGGGCTGACTCTTTTGATTGTGGCATCAAGAATAAAGGCAGCCTGTTTCCTTTGGATTGATTTGCTAGGCCTAACTGTATCAGCAATGGCGACTGAATGTCTGCCTAGGTTGGCATAGGACAGTCTGGAAATCACCTTTTGCTTTGTGAGAAGAATTAATAGATAACTAAGGAAGGGTGATGTCCTAGGAGAAGTAGCTTCAGAATGAGCCACGTTGAAATTGGACTATACTATTAGCTACACTTTACCATTCGATCTTAAGTTTTATCATATCTTAGAACTCTTTGTGATCTTTATAGCAGTACGGTAACTTTGTTTAGTATTTATTGACAGACAAATGCAGGTGCCGTGATGCTTACAGATTGTGTGTTTTGGTTCATCATTTTCCCGTTCCTCACCGTCAAGGACTACAATCTCAACTTCGTAAGTAAAAGTGCTGTCTTCCCCAACATGGCACCTCAAATTCTGACAAACGAAGTTCTAATACACTGATTTCTCTTATGGCAGTTGTTGATAGGAATGCATTCAGTGAATGCTGTTTTCTTGCTTGGTGAGGCGGCCCTGAATAGCTTGGTAAGCAGCACATGACTGACTATTGAACTTGATGATCAGAAAAAAGGAAGTTGATGAATGTTTTTCACAGTTTACTAAACACACTGCAAACTCTCATGGTTTTATCTACAGAGGTTCCCTTGGTTCCGGATCGCGTACTTCTTCCTTTGGACCGCGCTTTATGTCATTTTTCAGTGGATTGTTCATGCAGCTACTCCAATCTGGTAAACTTTCCAACTTAAATCTCATATAAACAAAGTACTACCACTACTTTGCATACATAGCTGCATTTCGTTTCAGAGTACTAAATCATCACCATGTGGCTTTTGGCAGGTGGCCTTACCCATTCCTTGACTTGACATCAAATCTGGCACCTTTGTGGTAATGCTACTTACCTCACAACCAAGAACAAATCACTCAAAAACTCTTTTCCAAGTGATTAAGCAAACTGTTCGTAATTAAATCTAGCTGATTCTTCCCTACCAATTGGCATAGGTACCTCGCGGTGGCGGTGCTGCAACTGCCGTGCTACGTGGTGTTCAGGCTGGTGATCAAGCTGAAACACCACCTGCTGGCCAAGTGGTTCCCGGTCTCGTACGTAAGAGGCTAGCTAGGGCACAACGTCTTCTCCGCCTCCATTGCAAGGGGATCAGTCCTGCAATGGCGAAAGCAATGCAAGCTACAGAATAATGGCGTATCCGGGTTTTTTATTATTTGGGGGGAGCGATTCTTGTGCAGGTGCCCTCTCCGAGGAAAGAATAGAGGGGAGTGGCACATGGATGCATGCGTGCGTGCGTTTTTACAGGGGTATAAAACTATAAATAGTTTGGTGTACATTGGATGGATGCTAAGCAGGATATTGTAGGTTTTAAGAGTTTTTTTTCCTTTTGCCGTGGTGCAAAGTGAACAGAAGAGAGATCAAGGGCAGCAGGGAATGGCTTTGTATAGGTTGACTGATTGGAAGAAATGAAATGGAGATGGTGATACTATTCCTTGACATCTTTTGTAGAGCTGACTGACTGGTCGCTATATTATCTACGGTACAGAAGGGGTGCAGTTTTTGAATTT
Organism: Saccharum officinarum; assembly: GCA_020631735.1. Classification (NCBI taxonomy): domain Eukaryota; kingdom Viridiplantae; phylum Streptophyta; class Magnoliopsida; order Poales; family Poaceae; genus Saccharum; species Saccharum officinarum. The sequence goes on along the minus strand of CM036177.1, from coordinate 3,179,375 downwards.
TTGAGACGCAAGTGTCCCCCCATGCATCAGCCCTGATGTCCACTCGTTCGTCCCACCGGGGCAGTTTTACGCCGGTGATTATGTTTCGGGCTAGCTATCAAAACAATTTTTTTTTAGCGAACGAGCACTTAGGCCTGTGTTAGCTATCAAATTGCGAGTCATGTTTCTATTCATTGTTGTCGCGCGTTGCAAACTGTGTTGTTCTCCAATTGCTTCAACGTGTTCTGAGGAGAGGCGGGGAGTAGCTGTTTTGATTCAAAGCAAAATATTGTCGATACTTCTCCACTGCAACGTTGCTTTTTTTTTTATATATATAAAAAGATAAAAAAGAAAAACAAAATAAAAAAGGAACAATATGAAATTAATAAAAATGGAACAAAAATAAATGGAAGTTTAAAATTTAAAACCAAAAAAAGGTCAACGGAAAACGAAAAAGTGGATAGAATTCTTGGAATTGGGCTAATACATCGGCCAGTTCGATGGGACGAATAAGAAGATCTGGCCGAGAACTGTCGCGCGGCCCGGCCCATTCTATCACCCTTGGAACGTGCGATCCGCCAGCTATGAGCGGTTGTTTATCCCGTCCCGAACAGAAACCACCGACCGTATTATTTGGAAAAAAAATCAGAACAGAAACGGTAAAGCTGTATTTTAGCTAATTCGATCTGGAATTTTTACCGGATTTGTGCCAACCCATAATAATAATAATAAACAAAATAAACAAATTGTCGGTTTGTCCGGAGGCCCAACAATAGCCAAAAGGCCGATAAATATGCTTCAGCCAACAGCCCTGCGTCTCCTTATGTAGCGAGCCCGCGCCTCCGTGCTTGCTTGGCTGGGCTAGGTGGGACTAGACACCTGAAGCTGAACGAACCGCATGCGAGCTGACTGCTGCTGCGTCAGTTGAGTGCTATGCTAACGGGCCGCGGCCCAGCGGGTGTTGCCGCTGTACATGCATTTAAACGTGTATTCTTTTTCTTTTATTACTGGTCATATTCCTAATGCTATCGTCTGTCCGCTCGGCCCCGGCCTATATACGGTAACAAAAAATCGTTTCTAATTTATACTATATGGCCAGATAAAATGTTTCCGAAAAATAAAAACATATACGGCATAAAAAAACCACAGTAAAAAAACAACGTCCCCCGTTTCCCAAAAAATCGGCAAAAAAGAAAACGTCCCCTGTTTCCGAAAAAACCTATATACGGCAAAAAAAAAGTTTCTGAAAAAACATATACGTGAAAAAAACTGTTTCCATAACAAACTCTTCCACATCCCCGTTTTCCAAAAAACCTATATGGCAAAAAAAGTTTTTGAAAAAAACATATACGTGAAAAAACCCGGTTTCCGTGACAAACTCTTCCACGTCGACAATCATATGCGGCAAAAAAATATTTCCAACACAAACTCTTCCACATCGAAAATCATATAAAGGACTGATTACAGGCTGATGAAACAGATCAGGCACACATTCACACAAAGGAATTTGGCAAGGGCTTTGCTTACGACAACAAAAAAAGATGACACGGCGCATGTGCCCGCGCGTCTGCGGCTCTGTGTCCCGCTCGCCTAGTGTGCCTGTGGCCGCACGTCTGCAACCCACTCGCCCTTGTGCGAGAGCAGGAATGAGGGAACGACGTGCCGTGGCCCGTGGGCCGGATGGACAGACCTCCTGCCCGCACATAACTGACGACTCCATTACATGGTGATTCACCTGATGCCCGCACGTAACAACTTGGTCCATTAATCTACCACGTCCACATAGAAGAAGGAAAACCAGCGCATGTGCCCGCGCGTCTGTGGCTCTGCGTCCCGCTCACCTAGTGCGCATGTGGCCGTGCGTCTGCAACCCACTCGCCCTTGTGCGAGAGCAGGAATGAGGTAACTACGTGTCGTGGCCCGTGGGCCGGATGGACAGACCTCCTGCCCGCACATAACTGACGACTCCGTTGCGTGGTGATTCACCTGATGCTCGCACGGTCTATTAATCTACCACGTCCACGTAGAAGAAGGAAAACCAAGATAAATTTAAAAATAGTTTAGGGTTCCAATGCAAAAGTGTTTATTAGATTCTATTAAATTTTTGAAAATGTATAATAACAAAACATAGAAATGATAATAAAAAATGAAACCAATTTTGTTAGGTTCCTGATTTACATGATATATGTCATAAAGATCATGAAATATGCTTTATGAAATCAAATTTTTATATTTCTTAATATGTTCGTCTAAACCACAAGCCATGTGCATTGTCGTAGACATGGATAAAAAATGTTAATATGTTTGTCTAAACCATAAGACACGTGCATCGTTGTACAAATGGATACAAATTTGTTGCCCTCGTACAACGCTCGGGCATATATCTAGTGTTCTAAATAATACCGATTGCTATTAACGTGCATTTTTCTTTTACTTTTTGAAAACGATAATGCTCCAATTAAGATGTCTGGATGGATGGAGGCCTCATTTTGTTCACTCCCACACCCAATCCCTCGCTTCCTCCTCTGTCCTTCCGTGCTCGCGCCCCGCCCTACCCAGATGTGTGGCCATGGCTGCCTCCTTGGCCAGCGGCGCACCCTCACCCACCTCGGCATGCACCCTTCCCCCATGCCAACGGCTCCTCCCTCTACCTCGGCGGCGCCCCTCCACCCACCCCGCCGTCCTCACCCCACCGGGAGCGCCCAACGCCCGTGGATCTGGTGGCCCTCTCCCCCACCCCGGTGAGATGCATGGAGCATGAGCAAGACCATGGAGGTGGCACGATGGTGTTGCAGAGGAGGTGGTACGGCGGTGTTGCAGAGGAGTGGACGACTCTCCCCCACTCCAGCGCAGTGCTCTCCCCGCCCTGGCGGTGCCCTTTCTCACCCCAGTGACTAAGCTCTGTCCACCCCGGCAGCGCTGAGCCAAGCCCGGTACTGGTGGCGCTGGTGGTGGTGGTGGTGCTCGCGCGTAGCCGCTCGCCGCCGTCTCCTACCTCGACAACTGAAATCGACCTTCCCAGACTTCCCCTCCCCTATGTTGCATATGTATGTTTCAAGTGTTTAAGACGTTTCTCATGTATGTTACAACTGTTTCATATGGATGCTGTAAAAGTAGATGGGGGAATGTTGCACATGTTGCAATTGTTTCAGAGGCATGTTGTAAGCGTATGTTTCGAGTGTTTCAGATGTTTCAGAGATATGTTTCATCTGTGTTTTCCAGCCACATGTTGCAAGTGTGTTTATCTGGATGTTGTATATGTTTCACATATACGATGCATGTGTTTTATTTGGATGTTATGTATGGTTACAATGGTTTTAAAGTGTTTTCAGTTATTTTTTAAGTGTTTCAAAAGCATGTTTTAAGTGTTTCAACTGCCTTTAGAAGTATGTTGCAAGTGCTGTATTTGGATGTTTCAAAACTAGACCGGGTGTTGTATCTCTTCTCCCACCTTCTGCTGCATCATCTCGGTGTGTCCTCCTCCCGAGGCTGGCAGGGAATCCATACGACGTCACGGTCGGGTCCTTTCGAATCGGAGGTGTCGCGCCCCTCCCCCAATTGTTGCTCAGGCGACGCGGACCCCGTGTGGAGCACATGAAACGAAGTGCAGCATGCGGGCGTCTGTCTGGACATCCGGACGCTAGCACTACCGTTTTGAAAAAGTATTAACGTGCATTTGTTCTCACTACAATCATATACAAATACGAATCCTTCATGCAACCAAACAACACCTTGTTTGCATTTTGTGTCGTGTTGATTTATGTGCGGTAGTCCGGCTTAGGTTCCCGGCTTTCGACCCGTTTCTGTTAAATTTCTGATTGTATTGATCCGTTTGCATACCCCCTATATTCCGGTTCCATTTCTGAATCCGTATTTCCCCGAACCCATTACTATTTCCACTAAAAAAATATAGAAATAAAAATAGAAATAGGGCTTTTCCACCCGTTTCCGTCCGTTTTCATTGCTACCTGTTCGGCTGCCGAACAAAATATTATACGAAATTGGATGCTATGAACATGCGAACAGGCTGCAAATAACATTTCAAAATGTAGATGCTATGCACTAAAACAGCGGCTGCAGCCGCTTTAGCTGCAGCGAACGCTGCCGCCAACAGGGCTGTGTCGACCTAGACCCTTATCGAACATCAGGCCGTGTCTTAATGGGCCCGTGCCAGGCCGTCCATTCGGCCTTCTATAGCCGCATGCATGTAGTACTAGTACAGCACACTTGGCTTCCCCTAAAAAAAAAAAGTACAGCACACTTGGCGACAACATCATTGAGCGGATCATGGTGCTAAACAATAGAGCAGAAATTATGTGGAAGCTGCGTTCCAGAATTCAGTGGCTCAGGAGATAAGAGCAGTGGTTTCTTTAACCTGCGTGCGAGTCAAAGAACGAAGAAGGAAGAATGGAATTGTGAAGCTCAAGAAGCATAATGGACAAGTCACGGAAAATGCTCATGAATTAGCAAATCTTACCACAGATTTTTATAAACAGCTATATGCGTCGGAAGGCACAGAAAATATGGATGTGGTTTTGAATACACAGTTTCAGCCAAAGTGACGCAGGAGATTAACAGCAATGTGCTGGTCCCTTTTACAGAGAGTGAGAGATTAAAGTCGCGTTGTTTCATATGTTCTCCGCGAAGGCCCCTGGATGGTTATCCTGCACATTTTTTCCAACGACGTTGGGAGATTTGTGGTGCTGAAGTCACTCAGGTGGTGCTGAGGTTGCTACGAGGAGAAGACGACCCGGCTAGCATTAACAATACCTTTATAGTCACGATCCCTAAATTGGCAAGCCCAGAAGAGCCGAGCCATTTCGGAGCGATCAGTGTATGCAATGTCATCTTTAAGATTGCATCTAAGGAGCGACTAGCGCCCAAACGTTCGCACACAGCTTATGTGCCCACGCCCGATACACGCTCACCCGTGCTCTACGGATGCCCACCCGTGCCCAACGCACGCTCCGCGCCCAACACAAGCCCCGCGCTCATCTCCTCTCCGAAGGCAGCAACCGTCTGGACCGACCTACCCGTGTTTGCGCCTGAGAGGCCCGCGTCCCATCCCACCCAATGCATCGTGTAAGCGTCCATCTCATCCGTTCTACCGCGGCATCCCATCCCTGCTGCTCTCATGTCCTCGGCCTCCATCTTCACCACACCAGGGAGTCACAGTAGCTGGACCACCGAAGGCTTAGACTTTCTCTACACCTACATTCAGATCTACTTTTGCAACACTTAGATGAAACAATTGCAACATACACCTAAAATAGATGAAACATTTAGAACATACACTTGCAACATAGCCATTTGCAGCATATACACATCCAGATAAACACACTTGCAACATACGTCTGAAAATAGATGAAACACTTAAAACATGCTCTTGAGCACATGCGTGTATAGCCATAGCAACATATGCAACATTCAGATATACTTTTACAAGTTCTAGATGAAACATTTGCAATATAAGTCTGAAAACATCTAAAACATTTAAAACATACGCTTAAAACATGCGTGTATAGCCATAAAAACATATGCAACATTAAGATGAAATACTTGAAACAGAGTCTGAAACAACTAAAACACTTGAAACATAGGCTTGCAACATGTCTGAAAACACCTAAAACACAGCGTCGCCGGCTGTCACAGCCTACCGTGGGGAACTGCGGTAGCGCAGACCTCCCGTTCCTGCCGATGGCGCAAGGTGGATGGGGGCGTAGGCGCAGGCCTCCCTGCTTCATCTTCCACGACAGGCGAGGTGGATGAGGGCGCGTGGAGCAGTGGCGCGGGCGAGGCGCGTGGAGCATGCGTGGGCGAGGCACGAGGAACAGCGGCCCGGGCGATGCGGGCGGGACGTGCCGAACAGGTCATAAAAAATATTAACAAGATTTATATCTTTAAATAAGTTTATTATAAACATATATTTCATGATTGACCAAATAATATTTATTAGACTTCATAAATTTTAATAAAGTTTTAAATATATAGTCAAAGTAAGAAATATTTGACTTGTTGAAAAATAAGAACGACACCTATACCACAACCCTCGAATGTCTATGAGAGCGGACCGGATGGAGTATTTTAGAATGGGAGGAGTGCGTCCTATCAATGTCAATGCTGAGATGAGGTAGCAATGTGAAATCAGGTTCCTTAAAACTTAGCAACTAGTATAGTGCCCGTGCTAACGCCACGACTTCATTTCAGGGATGTACATAGAAACAACTATCATATATTAGAAAAATGAAATGGAAAGAAACCGTTCATTTTTAGAGAAATATATAGAATAAACCATGACTTGAGCACCGTACATATATTTAATAATTCAAATAATTCCCATGCATCACAAGGACAATAGCCATTCCTCTCCATATTAATAATTATCAGATTGTAGAAACTGTCAAAACTAAAATCCGGACTAAAATTCCTCTCCATACATGACAAGTAGATCATTTTTTTAATTAAACAATAGCAACACAAATTTCAGGTACTCTCACTTAACTAATAAATCCATGATGAGATCACTCAAATCCTCATTGACTGGACTGGAAATCCTCACTCAAAATGTGACCAAGATCCTGTGTTACATCGTGTTTCAGAGAGGATGAAGACAATCAGTGATGCCCCTTGAACACGTGCACAAGATCCTTTATTTGCTATCCTATAGGACAAGTGATATAAAAATGACATGGGTTAGGCATTTCATCAAATGATTACCAGCTATAATCATCAAACAAGTCATATATTCACAAATTGTAATGTGTAGAAAAACATGGTTTAATCAAACATGTATGAACTAAACCATAGATGGAATTTGCATGCAGAGTCACATACCATGTGCAAAAGGCAAGGAAGACATTTGTCATCCATCCTTCATTCCTTGCACTTCGTGGCCTCATACCTGCACTTTCAATCGGCATGGTTCGGTTAAAGTATGTTGCTGTGGTTGACGTCCACAGCAGGTCAGCAGCAAAACTGTTCATTTGACTATTATAACTAAACAAGATACAAAGCTTACTTGCTTAGTTATTTAGGTGGGACATTTCATCAAAAACAGCAGGTAGTAAAGTAGAGGTTTCGCAGTTCTTGTTGACAAAAAAAATGTATGATTATGCAATTCAATCACTAAGACAGTCAATACCAGAACCAATTCAAACCCAAGCCAGCACTGCAATTTCAGAGACAGACGGATCACTTAGCCACACTCTTGGAAGGAGAGGAATCAAGAAGGGCAAAATGCCAGCAAATCAGCGTTCACCCTAGTGGAAATAAAAATCGTTGTATTATGTTCCTAATAAAAAAACGCTGTATTGTGTGCAGCACTGCTCAAGCGCTTGCATAGCTAAGGTTGGGCAACACAGTTGTTACATTGGGTCTAAGCTTAATTCACTTTGCAATTAATGAATTCTTCAGTTATGAATATAATCTGAGACTTACCAGCCAGAGTAAACACTTCATAACCTCTCTGATGATTCCACTTCTGACTAAATAAAGTGGTACATAACAACTAGTCTTACCAGCCAGAGAAATGCATATCCGGACATTTTTCATGCAAATTTACAAATTAGTCATGACAAAGGATTACAAAAAAAATTCTGGAAATTGCAACAAAATTAAATCATTTATCTTGTGCAACTCCAGAAAACTATACTTAAAAATTTCCATAACTTCACAGAAAAAAACTATTTGTACAGGTCCGAAATACAACATAATACATATATGAAGATTTCAAAAGGTCATACAGCCGAGAACAAAACAGAGCACAGAATCACAGACCCAACATAAGCCGTCTATAAATGTCACCAATATTTAAACTGAGTGTCAGAACGAAACTTCACTATTTTTTCAAAGAAAAAAGGGCGTGTTCTACACCAGCATCACAATTTGCAGAATCATACAGGTATAGAAATGTAACCAATCCCACTCAAAAAAACAAGGCAGGAGCATCTGTCACGTGATTACTGAAATTTCTCTATGCTACACAATTTTGCGTCGGTACATGACCACAGCCAGCTAGCTTCCATCGATATTTTACAGGCAAATAAAATCCCTGCACAATGCACTGGAGGGGCATTCACGACTAATTAATGTCATAGAAAGAAAAACACACCCTCTACTGCGAAGTATAGCACAGGCCTACCAGAGAAATACTTCACATGCAGAGAGGAATTTGGGAGGCCTGGGGCAAACTTTGTTGGCAAGGATATATATAAGGAAAGCATTCGGCCAGGTAGTGCTCAGCAAATTAATCATGAAAATAAGTTAAACTTGCCTATCGTACCATTACTTATGTGAAGATTTTGAACATATTTAAAATGCTTGCTAAGGAACACGGACTTACTCAATGGCAGACACCAGTTATTTAACTATTGAAGCTTGAGGAAAGGTCAGCTCCTGCCTTACTCCAGGACCGTCCAAGGACACACAATCGATGGACTCCCAATTGATGCCAGTGTACGCATGCTGCAGATTGCCCTGGAAATAAGCATTAATGAGAGAACGTTTTTCAGTACGATGCATCAAAGAATGTTACCAAATCAAATGGCTCAAATAATGAGTTTTCACTAACAAACCAAATTGCATCTTTCTGAAAATAAAAAAATTGGGAAGGCTTGTATTAGATTCTTTACATCTCACCAGACATATAACAACTTTTTAGTTCCTTTCCAGAAAACTATCAAATGGACAATGAGGCAATAAAATTGCATCTTTCTGAAAATAAAAAATTAGGAAGGCTTGTATTAGATTTGACAAGTTCATAACCTTCAATAGGAGCAACTGGAGCGAGAATCAAAGCTAGAGAGGTTAATTTGTCAGAAATCCAAATTATCCTGAATTCTTTGGAGCTGTCAATGCAATAAGTTAACTGACAGAACATATTCTGTTAGGCAACCTAGGGGTTGTGGGAAAAAGAAGCTAGATATTCTTGCAAGCGTATATTCTCAAGGGGTGGAAGCACAAAGTACAATGTGTAGAAATGTGCATGAACTGAACAGCAGAACAACTGGAAACATCAGAGTCTGAGTAATGGCCATTTTCGAATGTAAGTCCGGAACTAATACTGTCATTAGCTTAAACCCACACCAACAGAAGCATTACAGAATTAATAACCCTATGATTGACGCCAGGTAGAAATGACTGTTAACAGCTACTAAAGTGCTTGATGCCGTCTTTGCCAATGTAGGTAAAGTCAGAGGTGAAACAAAAAAAACATTCTTTTAGATGCCGTTCGCACCATGGTATTTGTGCCCATAAAAACTGCAGAAATTAGACATCTATGTCAATAAATTGGTATTGTTGCCTTGCTTAAGGATTCATGAATCACATGCCTACATACCCTAAATTCAGATCAGAGTTCATTTAATTAAGAAAAAAAAATGAAGAGGACCGACTCTAGACGGCTGCTAGGGTTTGGGGCGACAGGGCCGGCCATGGAGGAGGGGAAGAAGCGCCGGCAGCCACGGAGGAGGGGATGAAGCGGCCGGCCCTGGTGGCATGCGCGGCCGTGCCTGGTGGCCGGCGGTCTCACCTGTAAATCCCGAGATCCAGCTGCTCATCGGACGCCGATCAAGAACCCAGCAAGGAGCCGCCGCCACTGGACGCCGACGCGGAGGCGAACGGGGACGGCAGCGGCGTCGGCAAGGACACCGGGCGTGGGAGCGGGAGCCCAGGAGCGAGCGCACGCAGGGGCCGCCGCCGATGCGCCGCTGGTGCTCTTGCGTTTCCCTGCCCGAGCGCGTGGCGACGAAGCCGATGGCACGGAGAAATCCGGCGATGCGCACGAGCCATGCGCGTGGCGCTTGCCGAAGTACATACAGTAACTTGGAGAGCTTGCAGACCGCGTCTGGCTGCTCGGGGTCGACGAAGCCAACGGGCTGCTGGCAGAGCACCCGCTCGTCGAGGTATCCATGGAGGAATGCGCTGGACACATCGAGCTGGCGCACTGGCCACCTGCGTCCAGCAACAAGAGTGAGTACCGTGCGAAGCTTCACCACGGGCGTAAATATGTCTGGCTGAAGTCGACGCCCGGACGTTGTGTGAAGCCACGCACAACCCGTTGTGCCTTGTATCGCTCCAGGCTCCCGTTGGGATGAAGCTTGTGCTTGAAGACCTATTTTGCCAGTGACGATGTTGGCACGGGGCGGGCCAGGAACGAGCCGCCAGGTGTGGTTCCACCGGAGTGCATCAAATTCCCGCTGCATCGCAGCTCGCCAATTCAGGTCACGCAGAGCCGATCGGACGGAGCTGGGAAGCGGAGAGATGTCGGCGGAACATGTCGCAGTTGAAGCCACGGCGTACTTGGATTGGGCTTGTAGATGCCAACCTTTGCACGAGTCACCATGTGATGGCCTGGAGGTACATGCGATCCACCAGCTGTAGGGGCCACCGGTGCCTCAGATGGTGACGACGGAGGCAAGGTAGACGGCGACGCGGTGTCGGGGGTGTCCAGCTATAGGTGGTCGGACGAGGGACTCGAGGGCGAGCGGCTCTCAGGTGATGTCGCGGTCACGGACGGCGTCGTGGCGACAGCGGGCGGCGCAGAGCGCGCTCCAGGCGATGGCGTGTATAAGCCCGGCGTTCCTGTAGATGTCGTGGTTGAGTCCGTCGGTGCAGGAGCCTGCGCCGCTGGTGGATCAAGGAGGCCCTCGCGTCGCCCAAAGATGGGCGCGACAGTCGCATCAGTGTCGTCGGCGGGCAGTGGAGCATGCGAGGATGCCGAAGGACATGGACGACGTTGAAAAGAAACTGCAGTTCATCGAACACGACGTGACGGGACACAATGATGCGCCTGGTCTCCATGTCATAGCATCGGTACCCCTGTGGTCAGCTGGATAGCCCAAGAACGCGCAGGCAACAGAGCGCGGGCTGAGCTAGTCCGTGGCGGTGGCGGACTAGTTGGGATAGCACAGGCTGCCAAACACACGGAGGTGGTCATATGACGGCGGCAAGCCGAAGAGCAACTCGTGGGGCGTGATGGTGCCAATGGCACGACAGGGACGGCAATTGACAAGGTACGTAGCCGTGGCCAGTGCTTCGGCCCAGAACGCGGGTGGGACCTATGCGTGAAGGAGCATGGCGCGCACGCTGTCGTTGAGGGTGCGCAGCGTGCGCTCGGCCTTGCCGTTCTGCGTGGAAGTGTAGGGGCATGGAGGGCGTGATGCGCCGGCAGCTGGAGTGGGTAGAGGTCACTCTGGCTGTTACATCGGAGCGTCACCTGGTTGGTGTGAAGATCCTTGATAGAGAAACCAGAGGGATTAAATTCCACCAACACATTGTTATCACGGGTTAGTGTGCGGACAGAGATTAAGTTCTTAATCAAGGAAGGGGTAACAAGAACATTACAACTATGCAACCTCTCCACTGAAAACTCTACGCGGGAAGCAAGCCTGCGGCGTAGCTGACTAAGTGGAGGCGCTGGTGTGCGTGGTGAGTGCGCGGCTAGGCTAGTGTGCGACGTGTGCGAGCGTGGTCCGGCGCGTGGTCTGGTGATTGAGTCAAAACATGGCAGTGCAAGCTTCCGTTATCAATAACTATACTGCCGCGTGCAGTGTTTACAACAATCATCATGTTCGCTGGATGGTGGCTGGTGCTGGTGCTGATGTTGATGCTGATTTGTTGTGAGAAAAAAATACTGCTGAAAGGCTGGCTGATTCTGGTCGATAAGTTGAAGTAAAAATGGGGTGATGGTATAGCACAACATACCAGATCTATCATGCGTGCCCGCTGGCCCGTATGTAAATGATAACTTTATTTATTATATTCATATGATATGAAGTAGTAACGACGACGATGATAAGACGACCCCTCAGGTAGTAACTAGCTAGGTAGACGTCATGCACTGCTGCATCACGCATGCGTCGTTGCTGACAACGATTATATCATATGCAGCAGAATTATTTATTTATATAAGCAACACGCTCATGGTCTATGTAAGAAATGTGCATACACTGCATGCGTGCTTGCGATACGTATAGGGATCTGGGCCTAGGCGAAGAAGTGTCTGCAACTGGTGCCGTTGTAGGGCAGATGGAGGAGGATTTCGATCACATCCCTAAGGAGGGCATCGTTGAATAATCCAGGGAGTTCGCAGATGCACTGGGCGACTCGGGTGACACCGCCCTCCTCAGACAGACTGGTGATTGCTTGCTTGATCTCATCGAAGATCGGCACGATCTGAGTTGAGAATTGTGGGCTTACTAGGTCAATAAGAACGGCGGGGCACGACGAGCAAACCGGTCAGCTCCACGTGCCGCCCACCCGCCATTTGCGCCACCGCTGCCCTGCCACCGCTACCTAGCTCCGCGCTGCCGACGAGCACACCTGTGGCCTCCACGTGCCGACGAGCCTTCATTTGCCGAAGCAATAAGGAGATGTTTACGCTGAAAGCGCATGTTGCAAATATATGTTCAAGTATTTCAGAGGTATGTCGCAAGTATTTTATATCGATGTTGCAAAAGTACATCGGGATGTTGCACATGTTGTAATGGCTATATACATATGTTTCAAGTGTATGTTCCAAATGTTTCCTCTATATCAGACGTATGTTGCAAGTGTTTCATCTATATGTTGCAAAAGTAGATCTGGATGTTTCATATACATGCATGTTGCAAGCGTATGTTTTAAGTGTTTCATACGTATGTTGCAAGTGTTTCATCTGGATGTTGTATACGTATGCAATGACTTTCAAGTGTTTTTCAGGTGTTTTGCAAGTGTTTCAGAAGTATGTTGCAAGTGTTTCAACTGTTTCGGACGTATGTTACAAGTGTTTCATTTGGATGTTGCAGAAGTATGTTGCAAGCGTTAGATGCTGCACATGTTGCAATGGGACGACCCACCTGCCACGAAAAATAGGTGGCGCGAGCTCCATTTCTCTTGCGCATGTGGCAACATCTAACGCTAGCGCTCTGGATCGGACACTCAGGCGCTAGCAAGTCCATTATTATTATTGTAGGTAGTGCTAGAGTAGAGGCACAGAGCACATGAGAGACAGAGATATATATAAGGATCATGGTTCTATTATTGCTTTTTGTTCATTGTTTTTGAAGTATATGGAAACAAACTCACACCACCTGTATTACAACCACTCACGTCTAGCATATATAGTACGAAGTCCGATCCTATTCTAAAATATATTGGATTCCGTCATAAACTGGTACGTATTTTGCTAGTATAAAAGTAAGAACAGAAGATCCAGATGCTAGTAGACGAGAAAAAAAAATCAAAAAACAAAAACAGAAAAATATTTCGGACGGACGGAAACGAAAACAATAAAATCAGGAAAACAATAAACGAAAATAAAAACTGTTGGACGGACGTATAGGAAAACCAAAGGTCCGCCCGAAAAAATAGGAACCGACCAAAAACCGGAAACTTCTTTGACTTATACAAAAAATATTTTGACAATAAAAAACGGTTTAGAAGAAACGTTGCGGTAATATCGATACTACTTCGATCGTCTGGTCTCCGTATAGATTCCGTCCTTTTCCTTTCGAGATCGAAGCTCTATGCATTCTGCAACGCCGAAGGCGATGGAGGGCTGGAAGAGAGTCTTGAGGCTCCAGGGCAGGGAAAATTTTATCGGCGATAAAATTTTGATAAATCCGATAATCCCGTTTATCGCTGAGGTCCGGTAAAATTTATTTATCGTCGAGATTCCAATTTTCACTAGTCCACCTATATGAAAGTATGATACTCTATTATATCAATACTATTATGTGCTAGTTCTTGATGCTAAATGCTTTAGAGATAACTTCTAGCGAAATTAGGTATTATTTTGTTTTATTTTTGACCGAGAAATTTTTCGATAAATCCGATAAACTCGTTTATCGGTGACCTCCGGTATTTTTTTTGTACCGATAGATTAAACCCTGCTCCAGGGATCCAGCAGGGGCAGGTGGACGAGACGGCGGTCGTGGCGTCATGGATGGACGGCGGCAACAAGATGGTCAAGCTCCTCGACGGCCAGGTATTTGAGGTCGTTCAGACGGTCGACATACCGGCTCCTCCGGCGGAGGCAGGCGGCAAGATCAAATTCAAGAGCTCCGACGGCGTGGAGGTCGAGATGGATCGGGTTGCGGCGAGGAAGTCGCCGACGATCATGTTCCTTGTCAAGTCCAGCCGTACCGGCAGCATCCCGATCGTCGAGGTCAAGTCCATGATCCTCGACAAAGTCTTGGATTACTGCTACAAACACGTTCCCCGCGCCGCCGCCGCCGCGGCAGCAGCCAGCACCGAGGCTTCCGCCGAGGAACTGAACAGCTGGGATGCAGATTTCGTCAAGGTTGACCTGGACACACTTTACCACCTCATCATGGTACGTAGGCTACAGCACTCCAATCCTGCCCGTCTTCTCCCACTCTTAGCCTACTTCACAATCTATATCAAGTTGCTCTTGGCATTTGTTTTGGTAGCTACAGTTTGCGCCAGTAGTTGATTCCAATCTAAATCATCATGATTCGCTCACAAAGTTCAAAATAGCGGGATTTAGCTGCCGCTATAGCGCTATTTAGCGGTTCAGAAGGTCTGACGCTAAGCTACGATGGTTTTAATGTTAGATCGCTATTTTCCGCTATTAGCGGCTAATAGCACGCTATCTCCGCTAAATCACGGTTTATTTAGCGCCGCTATTTTGTGTGGGCTGTCATTTTCGTCGGCCCAAATCACGTGCAGGCCCAAATCGCTAGGATATCTACCGATGAGAAGCAGTCACACGCACAACCCTAGCCATTCGACACCGTTCCTCCCAAGCTCGTGTGATTCGTGAGTGCTGGCGGCGGCGCCGCCGGATGCTGTTGCTGCTGTGACCGGTAAGCGGCGAGGGTGCAATACCGGCGAGGGGAGTCGGAAGTGCGGCGACAGCGAGCTACGGCACCGGCTGGTGCTGTTGCAGCGACTACAAAGGGCAGCGGCAAGCGGCGAACTCGCGGGAGAGCAAGCGGCAGCGCCTGCTGCTGTTGCTACGACGGCCATGTCCCAGTCCCAGCCAGAAGGCAAGATTCTTCAAACTCTTTTCATTTTTCCTCTGTTCTTTACGTATTGGGCTACTGGATGTGAATGGTAGTGAGTAGTGAGTGACGTAGTGCTGCATCTCATTCTCATGGTGAATTGAATAACTGATTGGCTTAGGATTTTTGTACTACTGCATTCAGCTTGCTAGTGCCGTTGATTTGTTTACTCTTTACTGTAAATATATTGGCATTTACCCCATGAAGAAAGTGTAGTACCAGATCTGTTCTAGGTTGCTACAGTAAGCTTGACATTTTTTTTATCTCATATCAATTTTGTTGCTTAGGTCCCCATCAAGTGTTGCATCTGAATCAGTAGAACAAACAGCTTCAACCAGAGTTGCTATCAACTCAGATGACCCTGCATGGAGTCATTGTTATTGCCCAGACCCAAAGAAGAAGCATTCAATAGTGTGCAACTACTGTAAGAAGACGATAAACGCTGGAATTACAAGAGTGAAGTACCATCTTGCTCGTCTCGGTGGCTACAATGTTGCTAAATGTGACAAGGTTCCGACCGATGTGAAGGAAGAGATGCTAGCTTTGATTACCAAGAAAACTAGTGTGAAGGAACAAAAGCAAAAGGAAAAGCAAAAGGCCAGAGATGAAATTGATCTGGATCGCTCAGATGGTGAAATGTGCAGTGAAGACTCTGACCATGGGAACGAGGTTATTGTGCTAAGGTCAACAAAAGGACCTAGTTGCAGTGTTGTTGCTTCATCGGGTAGTGGCTCTATTGAGAAGTTCTACAAGCCGGCTTCTATAGAAGAGACTGTTCAGAAGAACCAGAAAGGAGCTAACGTCAACCAAAAGGTTCAAACAAAGTTAACAACTCAGAAAAGAGAAGAGAGGAGGGATAGAGCATGTGAGTATATATGTTAGTTCTTTTATGAAGCTAGCATTGCACACAATACAGTCCTTCTTCCTAGCTTTGCCAATATGGTTGAGGCCATTGGAGCCTTTGGTAGAGGTTTGAGAGGGCCTAGTCCCTATGAGATGAGTGGACCATTTTTACAGAAAAGGAAACAGAAGGTGTTGGATGGATTCAAGAGCCATGAGGAATCATGGAAAACCTCAGGTTGTACACTTATGACAGATGCATTGACAGATAAGAAGGGCAGGGGAGTAATGAATTTAGTTGTGCATAGTGCTCATGGGGTCCTTTTTTTGGATTCTATGGACTGCTCTGCTGTCAAGAAAAATGGTAAATACATCTTTGACCTTGTGGATAGATGCATTGAAGACATAGGAGAGGAAAATGTTGTCCAAGTGGTCACTGACAATGCTAGTGTTAATGTAGCAGCAGCAAGTCTTCTAGCAGCAAAGAGACCCAAAATATTTTGGAATGGATGTGCAGCTCATTGCCTAGATCTTATGCTGGAGGACATTGGGAGGCTTCAACCAGTCCAGGAAACAATTGCAAGTGCGAGACAATTGACTGCATTTCTCTATGCTCATACAAGGGTGCTGGATTTGATGAGAAAATATCTTGGTAAGGACTTGGTTCGCTCTGGAGTTACTCGATTTGCCACTGCTTATTTGAATCTGAAGAGTTTGCAAGACAACAAGAAGGAGCTCGAAAGGCTCTTCTGATCTCAATGAGATGGGTTACTTGAAGAGTGCCAAGGGGAAGAAGGCGGAAAACGTGATCAAATCTGAAATCTTTTGGAAAAATGTTGATAGTGCTGTTAATTTTTTGAGCCATTGGCTAATGTGCTGAGAAGAATGGATAGTGATGTGCCTGCAATGGGATTTTTGCATGGATATATGCTTGAGGCAAAGAAAGAAATTGCTTTGAGGTTTGACAATGATCAGACAAGATACAAACATGTTTGGAAATAATTGACAAAAGGTGGATAGCAAGCTAAAGAGTCCACTACACTTAGCTGGGTACTATTTGAACCCTTATTATTACTACCCAAACAAGCGCAGACATTGAGAATGATAGTTCATTTAGAGCTGCTG
>CM036177.1:3120789-3162326 GCA_020631735.1 Saccharum officinarum | reverse complement strand
TTCTTGATCATGTCCTTGATATACTTGCCTTGACTTACAAAAGTGCCATTCTTCATTTGCTTGATTTGAAGTCCAAGGAAGTAACTAAGCTCTCCAATCATAGACATCTCAAACTCATTAGCCATCATATTTCCAACTCTTCACAAAAATCTTGATTTGTTGATCCAAAAATGATATCATCCACATAGATTTGCAACACAAACAAGTCATTTCAAGCTTCTTGGTGAAGAGAGTGGTGTCAACCTTTCCCATCTGAACCCTTTAGAGAGAAGAAAGTCCCTCAATCTCTCATACCATGCTCTAGGTGCTTGCTTCAAACCATACAATGCCTTCTTTAGCTTGTAAACATGGTTGGGCTTCTTGTCATCTTCAAAACCGGGAGGTTGCTCAACATAAACTTCTTCATTTATGTAGCCATTGAGAAATGCACTCTTGACATCCATTTGATAGAGCTTGATATTGTGTTGACAAGCATATGCTAATAAGATTCTAATTGCCTCAATTTGCAACCGGTGCATATGTCTCTCCAAAGTCAAGACCTTCAATTGTGTGTAACCTTGTGCAACCAATCTTGCTTTGTTTCTTACAACTACACCATCTTGATCTTGCTTGTTTCTAAAACCCACTTAGTACCAAATCACATTGTAGTTCCTTGGCCTTTCAACTAGTTTCCCAAACTTGATTTCTAATGAAGTTGTTTAGCTCTTCATGCATGGCATTTACCCAATCGGAATCTTTCAATGCATCTTCTATTTTCTTAGGTTCTTCAAGTGACAAAATGAGTAGTGCTCAAAAAGGATGCTAGCCTTGATCTAGTTTGAACACACACTTTGAATTCCACCAATGATTTGATCCAATGGATGATCCCTAGCAATGCTAGTAGGTTGGAGTATTGGGAGTTGATTGCTTCCACTTGTTTTGACCTTGAACTTGAGCTTCATCATGAGAACCACTAGAGCTTGCTTGATTTGTATCAATTTGCACACTTTGGTTGATCAACAATGAATATCATCATCATCAACTTGCATCGGCCTTATATCACCAATGTCCATGTTCTTCATTGCATTTGACAAATTGATCCTCTCACATATCAAGGTTTTGAGCTTCATTTTGAGACCCTTGGGTTTCATCAAACTCACATCATGAACTTCTTCCAAGGTGCCATTTGTGAGATTCCAAACTCTATATGCTTTGCTTGTGGTAGAATAACCAAGTAAGAACCCTTCATCACATTTCTTTTCAAACTTGCTCAATCTAGTGCCTTTCTTGAGAATATAGCATTTGCAACCAAACACTCTAAAGTATGCAATGTTAGGCTTTCTTCCATTCAATAGCTCATATGGTGTCTTTCCAAGCTTCCCATGGCAATAGAGACGGTTGCTACAATAGCAAGCCGTGTTTATGGCTTCACTCCAAAATGAATGACTAACATTGTATTCACTAAGCATTGATCTAGCCATATCAATCAAGGTTCTATTTTTCCTTTCAACTACACCATTTGATTGAGGAGTGTATGTTGGTGAGAATTGATGCCCAATACCAAGATCATCACATAAAGCTTCAATTCTTGTGTTCTTGAACTCACTACCATTGTCACTTCTAATCTTCTTGATGGTAGTCTCAAACTCATTTTGCACCCTCTTGACAAAAGATTTGAATAGATCACGTACATCACTCTTGTCAAAGAGAAAGAACACCCAAGTGTATCTAGTGTAGTCATCCACTATCACAAAGCCATACTTGTTGCCACCAATGCTAGTGTATGTTGTTGGCCCAAACAAGTCCATGCACAATAACTCAAATGCCTTTGATGTGCTCATTTCACTTTTACTAGGATGTGTATTTCCAACTTGTTTGCCGGCTTGACAAGCACTACATGGTTTATCCTTTTCAAAAGTTACATCTTTCAAGCCTCTAACTAAGTCATGCCTCAAAAGTTTGTTCAATTGTTTCATTCCAACATGACCAAGCCTTCTATGCCACAACCATCCCATACTAGATTTGCTAAGCAAGCATGATGTCAATTGTGTCTCACTATCATTGAAGTCAACCAAGTATAGGCTATCATGTCTAAATCCTTTGAATATCAAATTTGATCCATCAACACTTATGACTTCAACATCATCACTACAAATATGCACTTGAAGCCAAGATCACAAAGTTGTGCCACCGATAAAAGATTGAAATCTAAGCTCTCAACTAGCAACACATTAGATATGCTCATGTCATTTGAGATAGCAATTTTACCAAGCCCCTTGACCTTGCCTTTCTTGTTGTTGCCAAAAGTGATAGCATCAAAACCACCATTTTGACTTCTATCAATAGATTTGAACATACAAGAATCCCGGTCATATGTTGAGTGCACCCACTATCAAGCACCCAATGCCTTCCTCCGCTTTTGTAATTGACCTACAAGACAAGATCAATTCTTTTTAGGTACCCAAACTTGTTTGGGTCCTCCAAGGTTAGAGACTAAGCTCTTTGGTACCCAAATGGCTTTCTTCTTTGAGCCCATCCATGGTGTACCGATAAACTTAGCATGAACACCATTTGTACCCTTGGTAAGCATATAGAAAGAATTAAACTTGATTGAGGATACATTTGCATTGGATTTCTTGTTCACGCAATGTTGCTCTATGTGACCAACTTGCTTGCAACTTTTGCAATAGCTACCATTGTTCTTCACAAAACGAGTCTTGTGAGGAGCAAAAGCGGCCTTGCCTTTCTTGGGGTTATAGCCCAATCCCTCTTTGTAGAGAGAAGCTCTTTGGCTACCCAAGCACATAAGCAAGCGGTCCTCACCACCATAAGCCTTAGCTAAGGTGTGATTGAGCTCTTTTACCTCCTTCTTGAGATTTTCATTTTCAACTATTAGTGTGGAATCACAAGTGAAACCGTCACTACTAGATGAGGAAGATGTAGATGTGCTACATGAAAGATTAGTGGGAGCAACAACAATAGGCTTATGACAAGATTCATCAATTATATCACAAGATATGCCTATGTTGCAAGTTTTAGCTTTCTCAACATTAGTTGGCATGTTTTCACATTTTTCAACTAGAGAGGAATGAGCTTCTTCAAGCTTAGTGTGAGACTTTTGAAGCTTCTTATGGTCTTCCTTTAGACTCTCATAAGATGCCCTAAGCTCATCAAGTTCTTGCATAAGGTTTTTCTTTTCCTTAAGCAAGCCCTTGCACTCCTTTCTAGATTCTTTAAAATGTTGAGTGCAATCTTCTAGCATAGTGATTAGTTCATCTTTGGTGAATTCCTCTTCATCACTATCACTATCACTATCACTAGCATTATCATGATCACTCTCATCATCGGATGATACCTTAGCGGCCTTAGCCATGAAGCATGATGGAGTGTCGAAGAGGGAGACCTTCTTTTGGATGGCAATGCTAGCATGTCCCTTCTTCTTGCTCTTGTAGTCATCATCATCATCACTTGAGGAATCATCACTATCCCATATAGCAACATGAGAATCATTCTTCCTTTTATGAGAGCTCTCCTTCTTTTCTTGCTTCTTCTTTTGCTTCTTCCTCTCCTTCTTGATAGCATCTTCATCATCACTATCATAAGGACACTTTGCAATAAGATGATCCTTGCTATGGCATCTAAAGCATCTCATGTTATGCTCATTCTTCTTAGATGAGTTCTTCCTCCTCCTTGCACGATAGCCCTTCTTCTTCATGAATTTGCCAAATTGCTTGACAAAGAGAGCCATCTTCTCATCAATGTCATTACTATCACAAGAGCTTGAGTCTTCATCACTTGATGATTCAATCTTGGACTTGCCCTTGGATGTGGTGGCTTTGAATGCCACACTCTTCTTCTTTTCATCATCTTTCTTTTCATTTTCCTTCTTCTTCTTCTTGACCAACTCATCCTTCTCATCATCTTCTCTATATGAATCATCGGTCATCACCTCTTGAAATATTTGTTGAGGAGTTGAATCCTTCAATGTAGTCCTTACTAGCACGGTGATCAATGTATCAAATCTCTTGGGCAAGCTTCTCAAGAACTTCATAGAGAATTGATTGTCCTTGACCTCCTCACCAAGTGCCTTAAGCTCATTGACGATGACTTGCAACCTATGAAACATCTCCGGTACACTCTCATCATCTTGCATCTTGAAGCTTGAAAATTTTTCTTGCAAGATATATGCTTTAGCGGTCTTTGTACCTTCGGTGCCCTCAAATGTTTCTTCTAGCTTGGCCCAAGCATCATGAGCAATCTCTATGTTCTTTACTTGCTCAAATGTCTTGTCATCTAGTGCCTCATGAAGAGCACTAATGGCAATATCATTGCATTGGAGCTTCTTCTCCTCTACCGGTGTAGGTGCTTCCGGATTAGCAACCTCAAATTTTGTTTCGGTGACCTTCCACACTTCTCTATTGATTGACTTTAGGTGTGCGGTCATCTTAACCTTCCAATATGCATAATTTGTGCCATCAAAGTGAGGTGCCTTCTTGGTGTTGTTGATGTGCAAGCTTAATTGAGCCATTTCTATTTCACCGTAGGTTGTTAAGCCTCAAATAAACGGTGCCTCGGCTCCGATACCACTTGTAAGGTCCGAATGGCTAGAGGGGGGGGGGGTGAATAGCCTAATAAAAACTTCTACAAGAATTACTTAACCACAAGTTAGTATAAAAGGTGGCGGAGCAAAACGCACTAGCTCTAACTAATTAAGCAAGCCACCTACACAAGTCTAGTACAAGGCTATCCACTAAACACTACAACAACAACAAGCTAGATACAAGATGTAAAACGAGAGAAGAGCTTCGAGTGATTATACCGCCGTGTAGAGATGAGAAGTACCAATCAATCAATCACACAAGAGAAATCCTCGGGAAGAGAATGACACAAGAATTTATCCCGAGGTTCACTTGCTTCCCGGCAAGCTACTCCTCGTTGTGGTGATGCACCCACTTGTCGGTTCGCGAGCTAATCAACTATCAAGAGTTGAGCCCTCGGCGGGCGCCGCACAACCTCACACAAGATGGGGATCCTCCAAGCCACGAGCTCCACTAGAGTATCCAATTCACGAACTCCCGCGGGGAAGGATCAAGAACCCCTTACAACACTTGGTGAAGGCTCCAATAATCTCCAATTGCGAGCTCAATCACCTTCGCTGCTCCAAGCCGTCTACCGTGTCGGGAAACACGGAAGAGTAACAAGAAATCCGCAGCAACTCGAAGATCAAGTGCCTCTAGAATGCAACTCTCAAGCAATGCACTTGAATCTCACTCAATCTCACTCAAGATGTGCAACTATGCAAAGAGATGAGTGGAGGGGTTGTTCTCTAGCTCAAAGTATGTCTCTATATCTCAAAGTGTGCGAGAGTTACCCTCAAACCCCGGCCAACGTCTATTTATAACGAAGGGGTACGCAGCTAGCCGTTACAGACGACTCAGCGAAAATCGTGCTGACCGGACGCTCCGGTCAGGGTGACCGGACGCGTCCGGTCACTACACGACAAACGTGAACAGCGCGCGTCAGAACTAGCCGTTGCCCTGACCGGACGCGCTGAACCGAGTGACCGGACGCGCTCAACGAGTGACCGGACGCGACAGTGCCAGCGTCCGGTCGCGTTCCAGTAAGCTCCAGCTACGACCGGACGCGTCGATCGTACGTGATCGGACGCGCCGCGCGTCCGATCGTCACTCCGCTTCTCTCTGTGTTTCTGGACGCGTGACCGGACGCTCTGGTCCCGTGAAGGACCGGATGCGCCGGTCGCGCGCTTCTCTCTTACGCCCAGTTGAACTGACCGGACGCGCCCGGTCAAACCGAGACCGCGTCCGGTGCAGCGTCCGGTGCAGCGTCCGGTGCAGCGTCCGGTGCAGCGTCCGGTGCAGCGTCGATCGCCGTTTTTCAGTGAAAAACAATTCGGACTTTCACCACCTTTTCTCGCCTCCGGCGCAATAGAAAATAGGCATTTCATTTTCTCGAAAACGCCTGAATCCCGCGCTCGCACGCTCGGCGGGAGGGAGAGCGAACCCCAAACCCCTCTCTACCGCTTAAACACCACCGCCTTCGCAACTGTGCTAACACCACCAAGTGTACACCTCCATGTGCATGTGTGTTAGCATTTCACAATCATTTTTCAAGGCGTTATGTTAGCTCTTTACTAGATCCTAATGCATATGTTCAAGACGTTGATCTAGTGGCACTTGATTTCCGAGCTAACCGTGATTGCCCCTCTTGATAGTCGGCTATGTATCCTAAACCCGGTCAATCACTTCTCTACTCATCTTAGACCGGCAAAAGGAAAACCCTATGGTTATACCTTTGCCTTGCGCTCTTAGATCCTTCTCTTTCACTTGATCATCTTGTCCTTCATTTTATGTGCATCTCCACCATGATCATCATTTCATGTCCATGCACTATCTCTTTGTGATCTTGTGGCCACCACTCCTTGCCACATACACCTTCATCACATGTGTTGCTTATGCCTAACTCAAAACACTTAACACATGACATTAGCAACTTGGTGTCATTGATTACCAAAACCAAACTTGGGCTTTCACCCACATGCACCTGTCATTGTCCCTAAGACCTCTGACAGCGATACATGCACATCAAATAACCTAAGAAGATCTATCGGGTGCCCTCACAGGACCCCGATTAAACTACATTTAACAACCCATACCAGGATCACACAAAGGAGTAACTACAACATTACAACATTTGTACAAAACGTTACATCAGAGTACGGAAGAATAATAACAAAAAATTTATAAATCATGATTAAGTTAACTTTTTACAAACTTAACTTATATTGCGGAAGTCGAGTAGAACTACAGAAGACAACTTAGGCAGAGCACCTAAGTTAGGAGAGGACAACCTGATCATATCGAGCCCACCGACATGACCTCGGTTAACAGTACCAGTCAGTACCTGCAACAGGGGTTAACAAACCCTGAGTACGAGAGTACTCAACAAGACTTACCCGACTAAGACAAAGACTCCAAGGGCATGCTAGCTTTAAGGAATCAAGGTACGGGTAATCCAGAATCAAGATTTTCTTTTGCAGAAAAGCTTACTAGAGTAGATCCTTATTTTCAACATTTTACTTTTATCATTGATGGTTCATTAACCAACTCTATGTGATCCTAATCTAGATCAAAGTAATTATCATCAAAACCTTTCTCATTCTTTCTTTCAATTCCAGTTCTTAACTACGATGCAAGTTAGGTGATCAAGTCTCCATAACCGAGGAGCAACGACGATTCGAACCGATTATACCCAGCTGGGGATCTCTAACTTCACGACATATGTAGAACCGAATCTTGCATATATCAACCCTCATTTAGATCTCCCAAAACCAGAACGTGTCCATCGCCACCCGAGAGTATAGTACTCCTCGAACCCGACCAAATTCTAGCCCTGAGGGTACACGCTACTCTCGCCATCTCTCCACTCCCAGTGCGAGGTTAGACGTTCTCGTAATGGAATCACCAACATTTTGGGCTTACCCAAGGCATGAGGCTAGTTGCAAAGTCTTGAACACAACAGGCTTACAACGAACGGACCTTAACTGATACGGCGGAAACACTACATTGAGACTCATTTCCCAATGTATGTTAGCAGTGGCCAAACCACCCCCCGATCTTTCAAGTTCATTCTCATATTTCAATATTCATTCAATATGCCGTCATGGTTATATAAACATTGCATTTAAAAGCTTAACTTCTAAGCATAGCGAAGCATACTACGCATTTTCCGTAAAACAGGTATCAAGGTTGATATCACAATAATCAAGGATGATAATGCAGCAATTGGGTTATCACTCAACTCCTAATTACTTAATGCAGTAAACCATATTATAAATAATAAAACATTTGTAAAATTCAAGGTAGGGTTTAAATGCATCGGGGCTTGCCTTGCTCGGACACGACGACTGACTCAGACCCGAGAACTCCAACGTCAGGTCCGAAACCCACCGACGATCGCTCTTCTCCGGAAACTGGCTCGACGGCTTCGACTTCTTCGAAAGCGGATACTACACGAACACATAACATACTTTAACATGATGCTCGATGATAAACATGATGCTTGATGATAACATGCTACGAGTTACGACTGGAGTACAACTTCCCTTCACGGTACAGTCGCAAACAGAACACCTACTAACTAGTAGCGACGATTCCAGCGATACCAGCTTTAACCTAAACAAGTTACTAACGAGCTCAAACATGGAATTAAGGTGCCAAAGATCACAAAATGGTAGTGACCTAAGGACATCACTCAATCAAAAAGGCACACAACACTTAAAGTTCTTAAATTAATATTTATTTATTATTTAAATAATTAGGACATAATTAGAAGTTAATCAAATTTTACCTAATCAAGCTCAAACTTTTTCTATGGATTAAGAATGATTTATAATAGTGTCATAATAAATTTCATCATTTTTGGATTAATAAATTAATTATTAAAATTCATGGAAGTTGCATTTAATCTTTATTAGAACTAATTAATTCTACTGCACAAAGTACTCAATTTCAGCATTTAACATTTTTCCTAGATAGATTATACATTGAGAAGCCTACACAAAAATTTTCATGAATTTTGGAACTCTACACAATTTTTAATGAAATAAACAAATAGTATCACTATTCAAAATTTTTGAAAAAGAAAAACAAAAACCGAACTCGGGCCGATTTTCTTTTTCTCCCGCGGTCCGGCCCAGCTGGTCGGCCCGCTCGCGCGCGCCTGCGCCCGCACGCGCGCTCGGCCCAGCCGTGCGGCCCAGCAGGCGGCCTGCCTCACGCGCGCCCGCTCTCCCTCTCTCTCTCTCTCGCTGACACGGTGGACCCACTTGTCATCGCCTTCCTCCTCCTCCCTCGCTCTCTCTCGCGACCCGGCCATGCCCGCGCGGTGGCCGGCCGGCGAGCGTTGCTTCGGTCACCCATCCAAGCGACCCTACAACACCTATGACTCACCACGAACCCGTTTTAACCTCTAGCGGCTATGCTACAGCTCCGGGGAGCCCTTCCCGACGGCCATGGCGGACCGACCGCGACGGTGACCGGCGTCCCGGCGATGCAACGCGATAGCGACTAAAGCGAGAGCACGGGGAGCATTAGGAGCTTACAGTGGTCGCAGCGAAGCCACAAGGAGGCGCTGGGAGGCGGCGGAGAGTGCTAGCCACGTGAAGCGGCTTGGTCGCTGGAGTTGAGCACGGGAAGCGGTGGCTGCGGCGATCCAGGCAAAGTCAAGCTGGCTTGGGTGGTTCACGAGGTGCGTGAGGATGCGGCGATGCTGTTGGTGCGACTGGCGTGGCCGGAGATGGCCTGGTGGCGGCAGCGGCGAGCGGCGAAGCTAGCGGCGGCGGTGATGGCGAAAACGGGGAAAACGAAAATCGTCACTGTGACCTCGACGTATTTATAGACGACGGTCGCGGCTACAGAGCTGCACTGCTCGCGTCATCGCGCTAGCGTTCTCGACCGCGCACGAAGGGTCTGGGCGGCCACGACGGCTCGCCGGCGCCCATACCGCGCGGTGGCCGGCCGCCATTGGCGCGGCACTGTAGCACCCCCCCAAATTTTAAATTTTCAAACTGTTTTCTAAAATTACTCTCAAATTCATGTAACAACTTGAAAAACTTCCAATCTATGAAATCTTCAGAATTTCAAGCTCTACAAGTTTTGTATTGAACACTTTTTCAAATTCTCACTGGATTTTGAAATTTGAGTTTAAATTCAAAAGGGGACAAAATTTTCAGATTTGGTAATTTAGAAATTACTTTTGATTTTATATTGAAACTTCAAAATCTCCAAACATCAAAGTTGTACATCTCGACCAGACCTAAAACTTTGCTGTTCAAAACTTTTTCAAATTCTGCCTCCATTTTGAAATCTTAGTTTGGAGACAAAATAAGTTAAATCTGAAATTTGTTTATTTTCAAAATTGCTCCACATTTTACACTAAAACTTTGAAAACTCAAAACACCAAAGTTGTAGCCCTTGAAAAGTTCTACAAACTTGGTTTTAAACTTTTTCCCAAATTTTGCTTAGATTTTGAATTATTTCAAAAGGGGTAAAACAGGGTTTTGAAATTGAGGGTTTTGAATTCAATTGATTATTCTTTTTAACTAAACATGATTAATTATTTAACACTAATAAAACATTATTTCATGTGATAAGAAACATGACATTATTAATGTATTAAGCATACTAATAAAAATAACATATCATATCACTATTGAAACATGTAAAACACGTATATAACACATGAAACATTCTATTGCAACATATGAAACACTACCAAGCAACACATGAAACATCACTATGCAACAGAGACCTGATATATGAAACATTGCTTATGCAACATGAAATGCATCTTATGCCTTGATGTATGCATGATCAGTACTTAATCAAGTTTTAACTGCTTTTTAACATCTAGGATGTTACAACTAGTGGATCCGTATGCCAAACACTTCTGAAAGACTTCTAGAAACTCCACTACACCTTTATTCTTCTTCTAAGCAGCACCTTACTACACACTGGAGTGTGGGTAAATAGCAAGAGTGAGTCCATGTCGAACTCAACAAATATAACATGGGGTTCATGAGGCTCAAAAGGATAGACACTGGTTTACTGCATTTAGCTTTTAATTATCACAGTTTTATCATATGAGTAGCATCATGTTTGCATTTATCCCACAATAAACATATGATCAATGTAAAGATGAATAATGAATAGCAAAAACACATTTATAGTCATTAGTGATCATCTATTCCGTAAGGGTCCAAGGCCACTCGTGACCGTGAGCACGGCTGTTATAACTGTTTTACACTCTGCAGAGGTTGTACACTTTCACTGTGAGTCGTGATTTACCCTTTCGCCCGAGGTGATCAGCCTCTTGACCCACTACCAAGGAAGGTCGGCAGGGTTCACTATGAAGTCTTTCAAAGGTTCGTCCAACAAGTTAGGGCCATTAGATTCACTCGGCAAACAGATGTAGAGCCCCTTTCAAATGGCACAATGACGCGCAGCCTATACACATAAGGACAGAGGCCGCACTATACCTGATTCGTCAAGCCGTTCTTACGCCATGAAGGTTACCACTAACAAGCTAGAAAAAGGTCCTCATACTTGACTAAAGCCAGAGCCATATAGCCCTCACAGTTGTACTGTAAGTCCCGAATGTTCGCTTACAGATAAGTCCTTAAGGAGAGAAACTAGAGCACCAAGAAAAATAGCATCATGCTCTAGCCCTCTTTAAACAATAATCAAAATGTCATCTTTTAGTGTTGTTGCATATTCCATTAATCATATTATAAGATCATAGTTTATGTTCAGCGCTAGCAAAAGCTACCCAATACAAAATCCCATAGGTGACAAGGTATAGATAAAAAACTAGGAAAATCTTTAATGACAATCAATACAGACACATGCAATATGATTTTATGTGATTAAAGTGAATAGGACAACAAGGATAGTCCCATGCTATACTTGCCTTAACACTTGCCCAAACTTTCTCATACGTTGCTTCTGATCATCACCTTCTGATCATCGGCGCTCACGGATAGTCTTTCTTCTACTCGTAGATCATAGCAACCCAGCACACTAACAAGCATACAAGCAAACAAATATGGACAACTAAGAACAATACACCATACAAGAGAAAACAGCGTACTAAAAGAAAGCTAACTACTGCGGTCACGCTAATAACAAAACTATCGTTAAAAAGAAATGACTATTGGGAGTTCTATACTATAAAAGAAAACAATCAACTAAAGGATATTTTAGTTAAATAAAATCATGAGAACTACAATTCAGATTAGTCATTATCATATCTTTTTATTTTAGAAGAGTCAAATTAAACTAATCATATTTTAAATATTAACATGCATGTATCATTCAATCAAAGTAAACTTTAACTTATCAAAATAAAAGAACAGGTGAGAACATCTATTCAAGGGGCTATGTGGCCCGATTGAGAGACGCAGGGCGACGCGGTGGCCGTAGAAGACGATGAACATGGCCGCCATGGTGGACCTCGCCGGAATAAAAGAGAAGTATTAGGGAATCGATGAACGGACAACGGATTTGCGGAACGAAAGGTGTGCCGGTGAAGAGGACGACGAGACAAACCTCGGAGTGGAAGCGGAATTCGCCGGAGATGTCCGAGGTGGCCGGAAAAGCTCGCCGAACCATCGCCGGAAGTTCGCCAGAACGCAAGCTGTAGATGAAAAACTTCGGCGAGGGGTGGAGGGAGCTACGAGCGGCGGCTCGCGACAAGGGTTGTAGTTCTGAATCTAGAGCGTCGAGGGCTACGCCGGCATATATATAGTTGTAGAGTTTGGAAACTTTTCGGATTTTCTTAATTTCGGGATTATTTTAATTCCGAATAAAATAATTCCAGAAAAATCTAAAATTACCTTTTTGGCCGTGAAAAATAGCTCGGAGCTCAGAAAAATCACGAAAAAAATCCTAGAGACTCTTGGAGAGATAAGGAACTCAACTAAATGAGTTTGGACTCATGAAAAGATTGATGAAGAGATTAACGAAAAAGATTAAGCTCACAAAAATTAAAATTTTAAATCCAGTAAATGCCAAAAAGTTTTCCGATGAGAAGTAAACGTCGTCCTATGGTATTTTGAAAATAATAAGACAAGCATCACACAAACACCACATTATCAAATTAATATGAAAATGTTTAAAACCACAATTTTCTATATTTAAATTAGAAGCAACTTAACTTATCTAATAAATTTATTCAAATATTGAAATCATTTATTTTATTTAGTGTTTTCTAAGAATAACCCAAAATTAAAAATTTTGGGGTGTGACAGTTTGTATATGAATGCATCATATAAAAAAAAAGAAGGTTAAAGACTAAAGCTGCAGCAAGCTAACACATGCAGAGGCAGTTCAGACCAACCAGTGGAGGCTTTTCTTTTCTTTTGTCATACACAAGCATGCCGTGTAATGGAAAGTTACCTACTGGCTACACCTGTCAACTGAGTTTCTTGCAGTGTAATACATGCAGGAAATGAAACATCTCAACACCTTATTTCCAGAATACTTCCAACTTTAAGTTGTATATAAGCACTTTGCCTAAAATGATTAAAGTTGCATTTCCTTTTTGAAAAAAGGAAGCTCATGATATACTCTAATGTTTGTTCTTGTACTCTGCTACGGGCAATCAGAAATCAATGGACAATCTACAGACTACAGTAGAATAATAAATTGGCTACATCATAATATCAATATTTAGAGAATGGCCTGGGAAGGATATATAATTATAGCCATGAAAAGGAGATCTTGGCAAGCAGGACAATCATGTCTTCTCGGAGACAAACCGTACTTAACAAATGTAGTATACTTATTAATTAATCATTAAAACTGAACTAACCTGAATCTGATTGCTAATATTGGTCGCTGCAACTAAATATAAACTTAAATAAAAGGAGGCAGACCCGGTGCCAGAGGCTCCCACACGAGTGGGGTCTGGGGAAGGGAATAACCGAAGCAAAATCTTACCCCCGCAGAAATTCTACAGAGAGACGGCTTCGAACCCAGGACCTGGTGACTCGGCGAGCTAGCACTCACCAACTGCACCAGGCCTGCCCTTCAAATATAAACTTAAATAAGATAACTAAACCTGAATCTGATTGCTAAACTGAACCTGAACCTTTACCCAAGAGACTAGACTACTATAACAACAACAACATAGCCTTTTGTCCCAAGCAAGTTGGGGTAGGCTAGAGATGAAACCCAAAAGAGACGAGAAATAGGGAGACACATAAAGGGACATAAAGGGCACAAGACAAAAAGAGGTCACAGTTCAGGCACGTTGATTGTCAATCTTCAAGCGCTCTTGTCCATAGCTAAATCCTTGGAGATATTCCACTCCTTAAGATCTCTCTTAACGGACTCGTCCCAAGTTAGTTTCGGTCGACCTCTACCGCTCTTTACATTATCGGCCCGCTTTAGAACTCCACTACGCACCGACGCCTCAGGAGGCCTCAGTTGGACATGTCCGAACCATCTCAACCGATGTTGAATCAATTTCTCCTCAATTGGTGCCACCCCAACCCTATCCCGAATATCGTCGTTCCGGACTCTATCCCTCCTTGTGTACCCACAACACCAACGCAACATACGCATCTCTGCTACACTCAATTGCTGGACATGTCGCCTTTTGTAGGCCAACACTCAGCACCGTATAACATCGCCGGATGAATCGCCGTCCTATGGAGCTTACCTTTCAGCTTCTGATGCACCCTTTTGTCACAGAGAACACAAGAAGCTTGACGCCATTTCAACCAGCCAGCTGAAATTATATGCCTAACATCTTCATCAATGTCTCCATCCTTTTGTAGCATCGACCCTAAATACCAAAAAGTATCCTTCTTGGCCACCACTTGCCCATCGAGGCTAACGTCTCCCTCCTCGTGCCTAGTCGCGCTGAAATCGCACCTCATGTACTCGGTCTTAGTCCTACTAAGTCTGAACCCTTTTGACTCTAACGTGTGCCTCCATAGTTCTAACTTCCTATTAACCCCCGTCATACTGTCGTCAACTAGTACCACATCATCAGCAAAGAGCATACACCAAGGGATATCACCTTGTATGTCCCTTGTGACCTCATCCATCACCAGAGCAAATAAATAAGGGCTCAAAGCTCACCCATGATGCAGTCCTATTTTAATTGAAAAGTCACTGGTGTCGCCATCACATATTCGGACAAACGTCACCACATCCCTGTACATATCCTTGATGAGGGTAACGTACTTAGTTGGGACTTTGTGCTTTTCCAAGGCCCACCACATGACATTTCTCGGTACTTTGTCATATGCCTTCTCGAGGTCAATAAAGACCATGTGCAAGTCCTTCTGCTCCCTATATCTCTCCATCAATTGTCGTAATAAGAAATCGCCTCCATGGTCGACCTACCAGGCATGAACCCAAACTAATTTTAGGTCACATGTGTCACTCTCCTTAGGCGATGCTCGATAACCCTCTCCTAGAGCTTCATCGTATGGCTCATCAACTTAATCCCACGGTAGTTAGTACAACTTTGAATATCTCCCTTGTTCTTGAAGATAGGTACTAATATACTTCTCCTCCATTCTTCAGGCATCTTGTTAGACCAAAAAATAAGGTTAAAAAGCTTAGTTAACCATACTATCGCTCTGGCGCCTAGGTATCTCCACACCTC
The DNA here is from genome assembly GCA_020631735.1 of Saccharum officinarum. Classification (NCBI taxonomy): domain Eukaryota; kingdom Viridiplantae; phylum Streptophyta; class Magnoliopsida; order Poales; family Poaceae; genus Saccharum; species Saccharum officinarum. The sequence goes on along the minus strand of CM036177.1, from coordinate 3,147,149 downwards.
AATGGGGATACCATCAGGGTCCATCGCTTTACCTCCCTTCATCATCTTCAAAGCCTCTCCGATCTCTGCCTCCTGAATTCTCCTCACAAAGCGTCCGTTGGTATCGTCAAATGAGTCGTCCAACTCAAGGGCAGGACCCTCATTCTCCTCATTAAACAGCTTGTCGAAGTACTCTCTCCATCTGTCCTTAATCTCCTCATCCTTCACCAGAAGTCGATGTGTCCCATACTTGATGCATTTTATTTGGTTGATGTCCCTTGTCTTCCTCTCGTGGATTCTAGCCATCCTATAAATGTCCTTCTCCCCTACCTTCGTGCCTAGCCACTGATAAAGGCCATCATACGCCTGACCTTTTGCTACACTCATAGCTCGTTTTGCAACCCTCTTCGCTATTTTATAGCCCTCAATGTTGGCTACACTCTTGTCATGGTGGAGACGCTTAAAACACTCCTTCTCCATAATAGCCCTTTGCACCTCGTCATTCCACCACCATGTGTCTTTCGCTTCCCGTTTGCCTCCCCTACTCACGCCAAACACTTCCGAAGCCACCTTCCGGACACATGTTGCCATCTTTAGCCACATGTCGTCGGCATCTTCTTCTTCTTACCAAGGCCCCTCGTCTAGCATCCTCTCCTTAAACGTTTGCGCTGCTTCCCCTCTAAGCTTCCACCACTTCGTTCTCGCAATCTTGGCCCGTTTGTCCCGGTGGACACGTACCCGAAAGCGAAAGTCCGCCACCACAAGCTTATGTTGAGGGAAAACACACTCCCCAGGTAACACCTTACAATCAAAGCAAGCACGTCTATCCTCCCTCCTTGCAAGGATAAAGTCGATCTGGCTCGAGTGTTGTCCACTATGAAAGGTTACTAGATGAGATTCCCTCTTCCTAAAGAGGGTGTTCGCTATCAACAAGTCATAGGCCAGCGCGAAGTTCAAAACATCCTCCCCCTCTTGATTTCTACTACCATACCCGAACCCACCGTGCACCCGCTCGAAACCTACATTAGTCGCACCAACATGGCCATTGAGGTCTCCTCCTATAAAGAGTTTCTCGCTGATAGGCACGGTACTAACCATGCTATCAAGATCTTCCCAAAACTGCCTCTTGGTGCCCTCGCTAAGACCTACCTGAGGGGCATAGGCACTGATCACATTCAGAGCCGAATCTCCAACTACCAGCTTGACCAAGATAATCCGGTCGCCTTGCCTCCTAACATCAATGACTCCATCCTTAAGGCTCCTATCGATCAAGATGCCTACACCATTCCTACCCGATGTTGTCCCCATGTACCAAAGTTTGAAGTCGGTATCCTCCACCTCATTCGCCTTCTGGCCCTTCCATTTAGTCTCCTGAACGCATAGAATATTTACACGCCTTCTAATTGCTGCATCGACTAGCTCTCTTAGCTTACCCGTTAGGGACCCTACGTTCCAGCTACCTAAAGGAATCCTAGTTGGCCCGGCTAGCTTCCTTACCCTTCGCACCCGTCGAGGGAAGTGCGAAGACCCTTGCTCATTTTTCACTACACCTGGGCGTAGATGTAGCGCGTCACTAAGGTTGCGATAGCCCGACCCTTGCTCATTTTTCATCGTACCCGGGTCACGATACGACGCGCCACTAAGGGGATGACGACCCGGCCCTTGCCCATTTAACACCACACCCGGGTTCCGATGTAGCGCGTCGCTAAGAGGGTTGCGCCCCCAACGAATCTCTTGTGGATTTTAAATCCATGAGAGTGGCTATTTTTTACTGTTGGTTCGCTAGACCTTAACACACCCTCCTCCTTTACCCGGGCTTGGGACCGGCTATGTTGAGACGTCTTAAGAAAGTCTTCCAGTCAACATAGGCGGAGTTACCCAATAGACTAGACTAAGACTACTAAATTGAACTAAACCTGAACTTGATCCTGATTGCCGCAACTAAATTTAACTAAACCTGAACCTCAAACTGAAACTGAAATCTTAACTCAATGCATCACTTGCTCCTTCATCTTCAGCAACGGCATTTGTTGATGCACCTGAAGACACATGCACGCCATCTCCAGCATCAGTTACTGGCACTGCATTTGTTGATGCACCTAACAAACATGCAGGCCATCGGCACCAGGTGCACTCCTATTCCCCCATCTTCATCACCTGTGACATGAAACACTGGCATCATGTTGTTCTTCAGGGTTGATTCAGGTGGTTCTTCGTTTAAGTCGATCTCAAGTCCAGGCATTGTTGATGAACTAATAGACTACAATAAAAAAAGAGTACTATCACAAACAAAAAATTGATTTAAAACAGAGAATTGAGTTCACTTTTAAATCCGGGTGCTACACACCCCTGCTATGACGATAATTTTTTTTTTGAAAGGACGGCAAAAGTTTTGCCGCAGATTTTATTAGACGATAGAAAGGAAAAAAAAACTTTACAAAAGGTTTTTTACAAGATGCAGCCCGAGCTGGGCCACGACTCCAACTCTTCCTCCCCCAACTCTGAAAACAGAAAAACCACCTGAACGAAAACCGCTGAAGCAAAACAACCATCCGAACAACTCAGAAAACTAACAACAAATAACATCAACGACCGGGGAGGATCTGAGATGAAAAAACTGAAACTAGTAAGACTGAACCTGCTCTTCTACTACTGCAATTGCGTTTCGTCATCCCTAGGAGCCATAGCCAACCGGTATTGCATGATCTCATCCTTGCAACGTCCAGCGACCTGCAGCGGGCTAAGGGAGGTATGTTGAAAAATTCTTCGATTTCTCTCCTTCCAAATACTCCACCAGAAATATATGAAGATCCCATCAACTTGCCTTCTCTGGTTTTTATCGATTTTCCGCCGGCATCTCCACCAGTACGTGTGCAGAGATCCTTCAATATTAACTGAATCCAAAGCTGAGAGATTGAACCATTGTTTTATAATACCCCAAACCTGTTTTGTGAAAGGGCAGTCTTTGCACAGGTGCACTGGAGTTTCTTGATTACTTGAACATAGTTGGCACTCCATGTCATTAGTCCAACCTCTTTTAAAGAGATTATTTGCTGTAAGTATTTTCTTGTGCAACAAGGTCCATGCAAAAAATCGGCATTTCTGTTCCGCTTTAGCCTTCCATATTGGTGTCAATTTCAGCTTACTGAAAACTCCAGTAAACTGAATCTGATAAGCACTCTTTGAAGTGTATTCTCCATCCATCGTCCATCTCCAGGTTATACTGTCTTCGACTGTTTCATTCCGAGCTACTTCCCTTATTGCCTCCCAAAGCTTGACAAATTGTGTTACTTCCTCACTCGTTGCGGGCGGATAAATATGATCGATCCATTTTTCATTCTTCAGTGCTTGATGGACGGTTATCTTCTTTCTTCTTGACTTTGCATACAGCAACGGCGCTATTGACTTTGCCATGTTCTCATTTATCCAACAAGACATCCAGAAAGGGGCCATCTTGCCATCGCCAACGGTAACAATGGTAGAAGCATAGAACAGTTCCCGATCCACTCTATCACAAGGAACTTCCAAATTAGTCCACGCTCTATTTTTCTGCTTCCATTGAAACCACATCCACCGGAGCCTAAGAGCTCTAGTAAACCTGTCCATGGCTATGACGATAATCAACTGCATAAATTTGCCTCATATTCCCTCAGTCGACCATGGTTAACTTTTACAATGAGACACTCAAAAAGTTTATAATTAATGAAAATTAACACGGTGGGTACAACAGAAACTACATAAATTGGAATAGTAGTATGATTCACTTTTAGAGTAATCACACTTCTAGAACAGTAGTATGATTCACTTAAAATTAGAAAATTAAAAATATTGACATCTCATCACAGGATCTATGCAAATGCAGTGAAGCACAGAAAGCAATCTCGTATATATATCAAACTCACCATGTTGCACTATCTCATGGCACTGGCTCATTGGGATCCTTCCAGCTTGGGTCTCTTGAAGTGTCAAGTTCTTGGACTGTTAATGAACTGCAGTATTTCTATTTCACTGTGTATTGGTTACTGAAACTTCTGATGCATGGAGCACTCTTGCCATGTAAAGTTCTTTTAGTTATTTAATCCTCGAAGATTCTAAACACCTTTGGCTGATCAAGAAATCTATGTAATGGTATTTTTTTTCTTAAATTTGAGAAATTGATATGTTGAGTCAGTCAATATACTTCCCAAAATTTTGTTGCTCTACACTACATCACTCTTAACACATTCCACTATGCTGCATTTCTGCACATATTTTCAGCTATTTTAAAAATAGGCACTGCCTACTCAAATGATTTGCTGATTTTTAGAGTTTGGCTGCAGCCATAGCGTCTCAAGATGTCAGTAGTCAGTACTCTACTTAGATTCTCCGATACTTTTATTGTTGCCTAATGCAATGCCAGCCAAGTTTTTAATCCAAATTTGAGCCTCATACGTTACTTTCATACGTTACATTGAACTAACACGTACTTGCTATATAGATCCTAAAGCTACGTTTTTTTCCCATTACTGACGATCATCACCAATCACTGCTAGAAGCAATGCCATCATCCCACCCAAACACAGCTCATAGCCATAATGCAAAGGATACAAAAGATTGAGGATCTAAGACTTCAGAAAGAAAGATTGGGATCTAAGACTTCAGAAAGCTGAACGAAACCCTAGGTCCAAACCCTCTAGGAAACGTACAAATCACTGGATAGGAGATGGTCTTGGAGTGGATATTGGAGCTGACCTGGAGTAGATCTTGGAGCTGAGATGGATGTGGCAGCGGTGGAGGCGGTCGCCGGCAGGGGCACCGAGGCTCATCGACAGCGACGGCGGCGGTGGACATGAAACCTAGTAGAGAGACACGATGGCCGGGAGACGGCTGCGACGGTCTCGGTTGCGGATGCGACGGTGGTGGAAGTGAAGGCAGCGTCGGCGTGCCAGTTGCAGCGGCGGCGGCGGGCTCTCCCGGGCGAATCGGGAGAGGTGAGTCGCGACTCACAAGACGAGAGGAGCCGGGGAAACGCTCCCGACCTCTTGGGTCGTGGATTTTGCCCCCGTGGAAAACGCAGGGAAGTTGGCCGAAATTTCACGCCCCGTGAGCTTCCAAAGGTCGCGGGGGATCGAACTAGGGAAAGCCGACCGGAGGGTTTCTCGCCCAGGGACAAGGCTGGGATCCCCGCGGGGTTCTGGGCTGCCAAAGTAGCCCTGTGTCCCCTGTTCCCCACGGCTCTTCCACCAGATTGGGGCATCCCACATGCTGGACACTGTGCCATTCGTCGCCCATTGAACCAGTGCCCTATGCGACTGCCAGAGTGCCAGGGCCAGGTTCTCGTGTCCCTCGTCTGCTTTTGATTAATTCTTAAACAAGGACTCATGCTTATGTCGACTAAGCTGAAAACAGGATGATGAAACAGGACCGCCCCGGATGAATATAGGATACCGCAAACATGGACTAAGCCGAAAACACACAAGTTTTAACACTAATTTCAAAGTTATCTGTAAGTGAAAGTTGCTAAAAGGATAATGCATACGAACCATGGACAACCTTTTCATACCATTTTCATGTGTTATTAACATAGTTTTAAATCTCCCGCTATAGCTGTCGCTATAGCCCGCTATAGCCTTTTGAGGCAGGGTGCCGCTATTTGTGTTCATGTACAATTTAGCCGCTATATCCCGCTATAGCCCGATATAGCTCCGCTATTAGCTGTTTTAGAGATATACCGCTAAACACCTTAGCCCGCTATTTAAAACATTGGTTATTAAATCCCATACCATTCATGTGAATAATTATTAGTGGCCAAAGTAAACCTTTTTTCCTAAAAAAAATGGCTCTATTTGGGAATGAATGAAGAGATAAGTAACCTTTAAGCGAACTAAACACACAGACACACAAATTCACGGATTTTGGCCTCATTCAAATGCGGAATGACAATCGTTTCCTAGAAAAAGCAGAAATGCTGGTGGACGGGCGTCCGGCGGCTTCGGATGCGCGTCACCCTGCCACTGGACCGCCCCACTCGGTCTTATCCCGTGAGCCCGACGCTGCTTCAACTTATCCGCTCCCGTTCGCTCTACACACCGCTCCTCCTCCCACTCCGCTGCGCGCTCCACTCTCACCGACCGTCTCCTCCTCCGACTTCACTCTGCTTTGCGCCACGCGTCTCTCCCTCCCGCGACCAACACGCGTGACGCGGTGCCTTCCGGCGAGCCACCCTCCCTCCCTCTCTCTCCTCCCTCCGCTCCGTGCTACTGTGACCTCCATGCCACTGAGAGAGAGGGCGGCGGCAATGGCGTGGGCACCGCCCCATGACGACGTGGAGGAGGAGGATGACATCTCGGAGGAGGCGGTAGGTGGGGAGGGATCTGGATCTGAGGCCTCCCTCCCCCTCCCTCCTCCTCTGGATCTGCTCCTCCACCTCCTCCTCCTCCTCCCCTACTCCATCTAGATCTATGGGATGTGGTGGTGGCTAGGGTTCCGACGAGCTCTCCGGGGTTCAGCTCATCACCATGTTGCAATGGTTTTCTCCGAATGTTGCGGTAGTGTTTAGTTGATGTTGCAGTAGTCTAGGGTTTCGGCGAGCTCTCATGGTTCACCTCTCACCGTGTTGCAATGATTTTCTTCGTTTGTTGCATTAGGTCTGGGTTGATGTTAAAATGGTTTTCTTCATTTGTTGCATTAGGTCTTGATTGATGTTGCAGTAGGCTAGGATTCCGGCCAGCTCTCTTGGTTGATGTTGCAATGGTTTTCTTCATTTGTTGCATTAGGTCTGGGTTGATGTTGTAATGGTTTTCTTCGTTTGTTGCATTAGGTATGGGTGGATGTTGCAATGGTTTTTCTTCGTTTGTTGCATTAGGTCTCGGTTGATGTTGCATCCTACACTTGCAGCGGCAAAGAGAGGGTGATGAGCTGGGGCTGGCTGTGGGGGCGAGACGGCGGCGGGCTAAGGTGCTGGAGGGCCGGCGAGGTCGGGAGAGGGGGCGGACGGGGGCGATGCGGATCGTGCGGGCGGGTGGGGGGCGATGCGGGCTGTGCTTCTTCTTCTTTTTTTTCTGTGCGATTGCAGGGGCGGGGTTCGGGGCCGTGCTGACCGGGGGCGTCCGACGTCCGGGCGCGAGCATGACCGAAATTTATCATACGTTCCAATATACAACCCTTTCTTTTTCCATGTAGACTTGTTTAGAAATGACGGTGCTTGTGGCAGGGTACAAATACAATTACTATTCAACCTCTGTTCGCTAACACGCTTCCACAACAAACTGAAAACATCACAAAAAAAAATTTACAGTGTCTTGGAAAGCGATTACAGAACCTGCCAACTATGCATGTATACTACCTCTGTTAAAACTTCTTTTTATAGATTTAATGAAATTTAAAAATTGTTTGGCTCATAATATATAAAAAAAGAGAATTGCATTGTTTTTATATATAATTCAGGACAAACATCTATCTAAATTTATGACAAAAATGACACTTTTTTTGGGGTGGTTTTAGGACGGGGGAGCAGTGTTTTCACATGGGCCGGCCTCACAGGTCACAGCAAATTGCATACACACGCACACAGGAATATAGACGACTGAAGGACTAAAGGTGATGTATGCCTGAATAGAAGACTGAAGACCTGCAGCAGCTAGCGACAAGGATATTGACGGCATGCAGCAGCTTGATGCCCGCTTCAGAAGCTGCATGCAACAGGGAAAGTAAAGTTTGCCCTTAGGGGCACGCACACGTCTCGATGCGAAATGTGTGGTGCACAATGTAAGGGCACGTGCCCTTAAAATAAAATAAAAATGCTTCGGCATGCAACACCACAGCAACACAGCACATAGTATCTACGTGGCTCAGACTCACAGTTACAGGCTATGTACATATGTTAACATGTACTACTACATTACTACAAGCTAAATAAGAAGTGTTTTCATAAGTAAACACGTATACGTGCTTGCACTGTTATATTAGGAGGATATACTATTACCTCTAATTAATAATCCTATTTAACTGGAAGCAGTGTCCTAGCATGATGCATCCACTGCACAGTTTGGCATATGTACCTAGACGTGTGTGTAGCGTGTCCTCGCTCGTACGTCCGACTTTATATTAGTATATATATGCTTAAAAGGAGAGAACGTGGTATCTTACTAGAGAACAAACTGCACCAAATTATGGATTTGGCACCTATGTGTTGTACAATTAATTGAGAATGAGTAGCGAGTAGCGACAGGATATTGTCTGCAGCTTGATGGTGGCTTCAGAAGCTGCAGGCAACACCACACCACAGAAAACACGGTATCGATCTGGCTCACATAATATCTACTCCTATTCTGAGACACATGTAGCCCTAGCTAGGTACACATCTTCTACATACATGCATACTACGCTCGCCCTATAAATTGGAGGGCCTGTGCACACCTCTATGCGCATATCACTCACAAGCAGGCACATCAGGCAGCAACCACACTGCACACAGCACTCCCACGTTATTACCAGCTAGCTAGCTTGCTTCGTTTTCTGATTAAGCTTGGTGTTTAGTTGCTGCTGCTGCTCTTTCTCTCTCTCTACCAGGAGCAATATGTCTGCTGCACCTGCACGCATCTTCTCCTTCTCCTCTGTGGAGCCTCTTCTCCTTTCAGCTTCGCCGGCGGCAGCTGGAAACAACAGCCGGCAAGGCCGCCACCGTGGCGATTCCATCCGCCCTTCGGCGGCGGCCAACACGCTGCTGCTCCGAAATGACTTTGACCTCCAGGTAGCCTAGAGAAAGCAATATCCATCTTTTTTTTCATCATTTCTCAATCAAACAGTCGTAATGACTCGATTAAATTGTAGCACGTCCGAAGTTTCATGTTCGAAAATACATACATGTGCTCACTCTCGATGAAACATGCACCTGCTGTAGGAGGGACTGACAGACGTCCAAAAGATTCTGCATCAACGTCAGAAGAATACCCGGGAGATGATGGTCACCATCGATAACCTCAAGCGCCTCTGCATCGACCACTACTTCAAGCAAGAGATCGAGGGCGCCATGAGTGCTTGCATAGATCTCATCCAAAGCGATGATCTCTTCGATGCAACACTTGCATTCAGGCTCCTGAGAGAGGGAGGCCATGATGTTTCAGCAAGTTAGTAAACACAAACAATAATTCCTATTTCCACACACTAATTAAAGACAAATTTCTACAAAATGCACTCATCATTCCAAAAAATGAAAGGATATATTCATGACAAATTATAAACAGTGTCTACGAACATGATTGCACAGCAGATGATGTTTTACGGAGATTCACTGATGACAGCGGTGAATTCAAGCTTCGTCTTAGCATGGATATCAGAGGGCTCCTGAGCCTGCATGACATGTCTCACCTGGACATTGGAGGAGAGGTGTTGCTCTACAAGGCAAAAGAGTTCTCAAGCAAGCACCTTGCATCTGCCATTAGGTACTTGGAGCCAAGCCTTGCAGAGTATGTGAGACAGTCCCTGGACCACCCCTACCACCAAAGCCTAATGCAGTACAAAGCTAGGCATCACCTCACGTACCTACAGAGCCTGCCCATCAGAGACACTGTAGTGGAGAAACTAGCAGTTGCAGAGTTTCAGCTCAACAAATTAATGCATCAGCAAGAAATTCAAGAGGTTAAAAGGTATGTAAATGAGTGCTGATCTTGTGCTAGACCAGTCGTTGACTTCAGTAACTTATGTAAAAGTGTTTAGAAAATTATATTATTCCACCTTTTCTTTGCATAGAGTGAGTGGTAGTTTATGAATTATAATGATGAGGTATATTTATTTGATAATGCGATACAGATGGTGGATGGACCTAGGATTGGTTCAAGAAATACCTGTGGTGCGGGACCAGGTGCTGAAATGGTACATGTGGTCCATGACAGCCCTCCAAGGATGTTCCTTCTCTAGATACCGGGTTGAGATCACAAAAATAATCGCGCTTGTCTATGTTGTGGATGACATATTTGACCTTGTTGGCACACTAGAGGAGCTCTCCCTCTTCACGGAGGAGGTCAAAATGTAAGCTTGCATAGAGTATATATGATATGTAATAATATTGTTGTCATATTAAAATATAGTTAATTTACACAATGCTGATTTTTAAATATGCAATTGGCAGGTGGAATACGGCGGCTACTGATTCACTCCCCAGTTTCATGAGACCATGCTACATGGCTCTTTACACCGTTACAAATGAGATCGCAGATATGGTCGAAAAGGAACATGGATTGAACCCAGTTAATCATCTCAGGAAAGCAGTATGTTACCAAATAATTTTATCTTATATATACTTCTTCAATTTTATCTGCATAAATAGTAATAAATAAAAAATGTAGCTCCATCTAGCTATGGTGTCCTGTGTCCTATAGCTAACGTCTATAGATTTACTGATTTAAAACTTGTTAAAATGATTCGTAACAAAATTTATTGTTAAATGAAACCACAATGAACAACTGATAACACTAGAAATCCCACAATTTTCTACAGTGGGCAGTTTTGTTTGATGGATTCATGGTTGAGGCAAAATGGCTAGCAACCGATCAAGTTCCTACCGCAGAGGACTATCTGAGAAATGGTGTTGTCACATCAGGAGTACCACTTACATTTGTACACATATTCATCATGCTAGGGTGTGATCAAAGTACCGAAGCACTTATTGACCAGATGCCCTCTGTCATCTCTTGCCCAGCCAAGATCCTCCGGCTTTGGGATGACATGGGTAGTGCAGAGGTTAGTCAAGCATACGCTAGTTAAATGTTTTCACCTTTTGCATGTCAAAATTTCCAAATCCAGTCTACCCATGATATTTAGCAACAAATCTTTAGCAGTTTTGTTCATGGACTTTGCAGGATGAAGCTCAGGAAGGAATTGATGGATCATACAAGGACATCTACCTCATGGAGAACCCTAGATGCAGCCTTAGTGATGCAGAAGCACATATGCGTAGCTTGATCGCAAGGGAGTGGGAGGAGCTCAATAGGGAGTGTTTATGCAAGAGGACATTCTCCTCTAACTTCACACAGACTTGCTTGAACGCCGCGAGAATGATCAGCGTCATGTACTCATACAACAAGGAACAAAGGCTTCTTGTCCTTGAGGACTATGCGAGGATGTTGATACTTTGAAGCCTTGCTCCATGAAAATCCATGTGCCGTGTGCCTGATTTCTCTTAGTCCTTATTAGGTGATACCAATATAGAAATAAGATCATGTAAATTAGATAGATAGGATTAGATTATTTGGGCAAAGGAAGATGATATGTCCTTCTCTAGAGCTGTAAAAATAATGTATGATACCATTTTCTTGTAAAAAATGTAATGTTGAACTATGCAATACAAGTAATAGCTGTGGATCCACCACAAACATGGGGCATGGCAAGGTTACTGTGGTGTCTTAGAACTACCATGAGTCCTATATAGAGAGGAAGGGGCGGGTCCTAGTGTATAGATAATAAAGGAAGAGTGTGTGTGAAATAATGTTGTGTTGTAGTAAGGTTATGTTCTCGTAGTCATTAGTCCATCGATTAGGTTATATATAGTTTGATAGTACTTATTGCATAAACTATTGTGATCCGTCGAAGGTTAGCATCACCCACTACAAAAAAACATTTTCAGAGGTATCCTATTTTATTTACAAAGGTTGTCAAAATATGCCTATGTCCCAAAATAGCTAGTAAATTTCTAGGGCGATAGGAGCATTTACGGAGACAGTCTAATGTGCACCGCCTCTATAAATTGATTTACATTGGCAAGCCTTCTAACATGACTGCATTTGTAAATATAGGTATTTATAAAAATGGGCCTGCTAAGGCCCATCTCTAGGAAGCCTATGACCCATTAAAAACTACCCTAACCCTAACTCACTCAACACCTCTCTCAGCCACTGCCTCACTCGTTTCTCATCCAACGCCTCTTTCCCTATCTCTTCCCTCCCCCTATCAATCTCTCCCCTCTCCCATCACCTAAATCCAACATGTGACAGCTAAGTCGGCTCCCCGACACGGTCGATGTTGGTGGCCCGAGGGGCGGCTTGGTCGACCCGAGATCCTACGACATGGGCGACCTAGGGTGAGCATCCCCCAAGCAATGTCATTGCCCTGACTTTGAACACCACCCTAGCATCTACCTCGACTTTGATCGCGTCCCTAGCATTAGCCTAATCATCGCTAAGGGGAGCAGCAGATTCGACGTGGGTCTTTGTGGATCCGACGAGTGGGCGCGACTATTTTTGGTGGTTTCTGGCATGCCTGATAGTGTGAGGGTCATGACGACAAAACTAGCAAGGGGCTGCCACATAAATGGTGAGGGTCACAAAAGATTTGGTGAGTGGGGCGACTGATATGGCAAGACAGTCGGTTGTCCTAACCTCACTTACTTTAACGATAAGGATTTCTCTTGTTGTCATGGTTTCTATATATGAGTTTGCCATGAGTTGGATTTCGAGTGTGTGGTGGTATTGTAGGATATGAAACCATTGCAGCTCTTGTCCTCAATCCGGTGATGTTGTGTGGCCTCTCTTGAAGCACATGGATGCTCCATCGATGAGAACATGCCGCTCCACTCTCTCTCTCTCTCTCTCGTGCTTGGCGGTGTGGAGGTGCCCTAATCTAAGTGTGGGATTTAAGTGGGAATGAATCCTATTGTGCCACCGCTGACAATGAAGACAAGGTCATAAGTGGGGCGTACATCTTTGATTCGTGGTGAAAGAGGCACATCCATATTTGATCCCCGATGATCCAAGGTAGGGCTCAACAATGAGGCTTAGCAGTAGTCTCAATGGGCTTGATGGTTTGGCTCCACAATAGTCTTGATGGGATCAGCGAGCTCTACAATAGGCTCGATGTTTTTAGTTTTTTAACCCCCATTTTTGAAGGCGGGAGTTCTAATACACCCACTTCTGGAGTTTTGTTTTCACAGACGGGTGAATTGTCGGACCTTTGGAAAGGTCTAATTTATAAAGACATCCTAGCAGAGAGGGGCAGAGATGCCGCCTTTGTTAATGCTAAGCGACCGACTGTGTAAATCCATTTAGTAGCAACCATTCAGGATTACGAGCGTGTAGGCTTTATTGTAGGTTCGGTCTACCACCCGAAAGTCAGCTTCACCTATTTGTAAGCTCTACTAGCTAGAAGTGAGAAGGCGGCTCTACCGTATCGTATCGTTGAAATGACCCAATGCACTAAGTAGCTAGAAAAATTAAAAGGATTCATGCACTCTAGGGTGAATTGGTATAGGCCCTTCATTGTTGGTGCACAACTTCCCTAGATGTGTAAGTTTTTAATTTGTTGTTCATAAAGTCAATTTGTGTTGTTTCCCTCTCGTCGGTTTGTGTGCAAGTGCTAGAGAAAGATGAGGTAGTGGATATGGCTGGCGTGGGCAGTGGTGACCTTTGTAGCTCAACAAAGGGACATGGTGGAAGCGGCACCATTCCTGTCGGGTCATGCAGCCTTAGCCATGTTTCTAATGCCTCCTCCCTTCGTGCGCGTGGATCCAGTGGGGTAGCTCGAGGAGGAGGATGAAGGCGATATCAAGTTTGTCTTCTTCATCGTCGTGCTGTCTTTTCTATGTCTTCGTCATTCCTACACCACAGCAAGGGCAATAATGGTAGCCTAGGAAGGTGGGCACAGCCACGGTCGCATTAGCGAGCTTCCGTACCAGGCTTAGGGCGGCCCCTTTGGTTGTTTTTTTGTTTATAGAGGCGGACGTGCTTGCGATCTCTATTATTATCTGAGTAACATGAACAATAGTAAAGAGGCGGACGAGCACCCACCTTTGAAAAGAGACATTGCCCGTCTCCATTAATGCAATGCTTACTGTACTAGTGTCTCGCTTTGTAGAAGTGTAGAGAGACAAAAAAAAGATGGATAGAAGTAGACTGTACACATGCAAAGTGACATACACGACCGATGATGAAGCTGCATCACTAGTTTGTGGTTCTCTTTGGGTCAGGGCCAGGCAAGGTTGCCTGGCCAAATAGTTTTCCATGCCATTGATTTTGAGCACCTAGTGGCTGAGATCACATCCAAATAGGAGTCACATCCAATGGATGCATCCAAATGTTGGCACTTGAATCTGAATCTAGTATAACTGAGCGCGGTAGTCCGGTAGAGACTAGTTTTCAGGAAAATAGTTTGGTCAGTCATGTAATGAACGAGACATGTGGCATGCATGTCATATGTGTGAAACCAATAGTTGGTTACGGCTTCAGTATCTAAATGTACATATCGTGATATCGATGAAAGCTGCATTGCTGAATTCAGGTTGAATTCTGATATCTGCAGTCACAAAAACTAGCAGCACACACAGATCCAAAATTGACTTGACCTATGAAACCTCATAGGATTCCCTGAACATCGACATGTATATGTATGGCCAGGAGCCCAGGGCCAGTTACAGATCCAAAACCTGAGTGTTTGCTCTTTATAATTGATCACAACACTGATTTGAGCACTACAGAATATGGGTCACAGCCTCACAGGTTTGGACGGATTCTTGTGGCTACCTGTCCGTATGTCAGCCAACCACTGAACCACTTACCACATTGACCAATGGCATGCATTCCAAAAAAAAACAATATATTTCGTTTTTCAAGAGGTCAAATAATTTTTATTTTTATTAAAATTATAAAAATACTAATTTCCGATGCGCATGGTCTCAGACGAGCGGATCGGCGATAAGACATCTCTCTGCAGGGTCAGATCGTTGTTTAACACACACATTTTTTTGATGCATGGTTAAGCAGTTTATCAATTTAAAAAGAGATAGCTATCCAACACTCATACAAAGATGCAATAAGAACCATAAGATGCGATAAGATCCAAAACATTCATTACATTAATTTATTACATAGCGATATCTCCAGTAGCTACACTAACAGATTCGCGGGAATCGTGCTACTCGCAGGCAGCTCCAAAAGTGGGACATCCTACATTACTCCTTAAGTGCATCATTATAACTCTGGCCACACAGGGATCAACATGTCTACTACTACCTTATTACATGATTATGTGAAAAAGGTGACTACTCCTGTCCGGGAGTGGCGGGTGGTGTAGAAGGACCAGAAGTGGAAGCCTTGGGAGTGCCCTCCATGGCACGAAGCTCGTCGTCGGAGTGGTGGATCCTTGCGACGTAAGTGAGAGCGTAGTCCAGCATCTCAGTCCTCGGAACCTCTGAGTATCCCTCAGTCGGGCAAGCCTTGAAGTTGAGCTTGGTGGCCTCAACGTGGAAAGGCTGTCTGCGCGGTTTCTTGCGCATCCCAGGTAAGAGGACGTCCTGGACCTTTTCGATCTCCTGGACACGCTTACGATCAGCGTCGATCCAAGCCTGACTGATGCGGTTCACCTTGTCCTGAAGATACTCGGTGCTCTTAATGTAGTGAACCAAGTGGTGCATGTTGTAGGTGGTGGTGACGGCAGCCTCCACAGCTAGCTTTTCCATTGTGTTGCAACGGGCTTCCAGGGCAAGCTTCCTAAAGCCACGCTGCTTCTCCTTCTCGTGGAGCTCTCTCAGGGTAAGCCTCTGACGCTCAATCCGATCCTCACACTCAAGCACCTTGGACTCAAGATAGTCATGGCGAAGCTCAGCCTCCCCAACCTTATCCTTGAGATCGGTGATCTCCTTCCTAAGTGACTGCTCATGGTTCTCATAGAAGGTCTTCATCCTATCATAGCCCATGCGCTCCTCCTCGAGCTTGCCGACCATCTCCACCTCCTTGCGCTCCACCTTGAGGAACTCCTCGTCGCAACGGAACAGGAGGTCTCGGTGGCGGCGGTTCTGCATCTCTACATCCATGATGTAGCGATCCTGGGCGATGATGTACTGTGCGGAGGCCCTCAGACAGGGGTTGACCTCGTCGCGCGCAGCACGATCTGCAGCAGTGATCTGTGGCTCTGAGAACCTATTCAGGTCCAGAGCGGCAGGCAGTAGGCGGTACGGTCCCGTCTTGAGGTAGTCGTGTGCGTCACGCATCACACTGCGAAGAGCTGTGCGTGAGACGGACAGTACGCATGAAGCAATAGAGTTCTCCACCTCCAGTGTCTCGAAGGCACGCAGTACGGGTACGAACTCACTGGCGAGGACCTTGAGGTGGACCACGATGTGGCCCTTGAACCCGTCGGGTCCAGGCTCACCCCGGCACACGTACTCGATCTGCTCTGTGGGAACGCCTAGTGAGTCCAGCACGTCATACAAGATCGTGGCGAACCCACGGTAGGCCAGTCCATCCACAGGGAGCTCGGCAATAGGGGCCATCTACAAATTAACCGTAAGACGGAGTCAGTACCTTGTTGTGCATGTAGTAACTTGAGTATTTCAGAGTGAAACTTGGTAAGACAAGGCGAATCACTGTAACTCAGAGTGATACTTGATGAATTCTTAGGTGATTCAGGGTGGAACGGAGCGATGTGATAGGTAAGGTAGAACGAAATGTAGGTAAGAGAGTGTGAAATTGAGATAAGCCGTGCACGAAAATGCAGCACGGTCGGTAATATAACCAAAAGTGTCAAGATTCCTCCTAATTCTATTGTCCAATCCTATGGGTCCGTCCTAGGGTCAGCATGGCTCTGGTAGCAACTGAAACTTCCTTGATTTCCACGAAGGGAAATCCACAGAAATGAAGTGTAAAATGACGAAACATTCCGTCAATTTACCCAAATCTCAGCGATACATAAAGTCATGCACGAATATCAGAGTACAATAGACAGTTTTACATAATTTATTCTCTTCGCCTCGCAGGGCGGAACACACTCACATAAGCATACGGAACAACATCCGACGTAGATAGTAGTGGAAAAGATCTTCTGGATCCAGCTTGAGCGTAGAACAGACCCTCTAATTCTCCCAATCATCGCCCTCGTAGTCATACTCGGGCTCGGAACCTGTCAAAAATCTATCAGTACACTTAGTACTGGCCACGCATCGCCCACCCTATGCTTGCAATGCTTTGTGAAAAGTGGAATGCATTGAGGGAAGTAGAAAGAGACCTACTTAGGTTGTGGGTTTCCTATGCAAGTAGTTAATATTTTAATAAGATATTCCTCAGTTTTTATCTCATCTTAGTCACACATTTTCCCAATCCCACCACACACAACACATCTCATCTCACTCTCTCTAGGCGACGAGATTGACTCCCGCTCAGATCTCGTCTCAACGGCCAAAGCCGGAATCCGACACAGAACCCGGGGGAAAGGTAGAAAGGACTTCTCTCATCTAATCAAGTGAAGCGTAGGTCATGGGAATGTCCATATCCGCGGACGCGGCTATACGTATAGATCGATCAACTCTGCAGAGCGTGTACACCTGGTAATCCACAAGATCGCCATCCTCGACGATTCGGCTCGTCTAGGCTGATTCCAACTGCCTTCCAACCGGTACAGTACCACCCTACCACTCAGCCCTGGGCCACCCCGGAATCCACCGAAACGTTGAGACTGTGAGACGTAGTACCGGGCCCCCAAGGTCACTACGCTGTCTTAGGAGGGTGTGGGTCCCCATGCCCGTACCTCCCTACACTATCACCTTCCAACCTAGTAGTAGTGGTACCGCCCTAGTCAGTCGGGTAATCGTCTCCCGCCCATCGGGAGCGAGTGGTGTGCACGAAGGTCCCATGGTTCTGGTTCTCAAGACATACCAGTCCTTAGGGTGACCAGACAGGATGTCTTCTCAAGGGGGAGACACCGTCTTCCCCGTGCCACGACAGCACCTCCACCAGGGATAACCAACACCCCAGTTCACCTCTCAAATATACCCGCCACAGGTATCTCTCGTGTGGGATGTCCAGGTCACACCCCTCCAGCAAGACTTGCCCCAAAGACTCATCGTAGGATCCTGTCCGATCGACTCAACCCTCACCACTCACCCAAGACACACGCCAAGATCTCCCCAGTTCTTTAGTCAGGTTTTTCAAGTTCTTGGCACTATGTGCCTTATACATATACGTCTCTCTCTCACCGGCATCACATCACAGATATAATACGAGTAAGAGCAAAAGCAATAATATGTAACATGCGAGCATCTAACCTAACAGCAGGGTGAGCAGGAGTAAGGTTACGACAAGGTAAAAGGCTCAAAGTAAAGCATCTACCATGCAGCCTATCATCAATAATAATGTACAAAAATAAAGCGCTAGCAATTCTATATTTGCATGCGTAATAGGTTCTACGGAGATGGGTGGGGCGTGGCACCTGGCAGGTCGTCACCCAAGTCCTCGCTGTAGTCGGGGTCGTACTCCTCAGTTGGCAGGTCCTCCGGCTCTGTTAAACGTATCGTAGAGCCGCATTAACGACTCCTATAGAGGTGCACAAAGAAGCAACAGAAATTCAAAAGATCCAAATGCACTCAAACATAAGCCTAAGATGTAGAGCTCATTTTAAGAAAAATTTAGAAACTAGTTTGGTATTTTTCTGAGTTAAAATGAATTAGTTATGAATTTCTAAAGATTAAATGATTTTCTAGAAAAGAAAAAGAAAAGGAAAAACCAGGCAGTGACACGTGTCACGCTCTGATTGGTCAGAACAAATTGAGTCTCTGACAGGTGGGCTCGTTTGACTGGTCAATGGTCAACGGTCAACGCTGACCGGGCCGGGACCGGGCCTCGGTGGGCCTGGGCTGGGCCGGATATGGGCCGAACTGGGCCGGGCTGAGCCGCCACGTGGCGAACCCAGGCGCTGCCACGTCGCGCTCCGGATTTTGAAAACGGGCTCGGGTCCACGGGGTGTGGCTCACGGTGGACTTGTGAGTGCGGTGCATGGAAGATCACAGGGTTCACGGTGAACCGCGTCCACCGTCCTTTTCTCTCTCACGGCCTACGGTGCACCGGGTGCACCCAGCCGCTCCCCTTCTCCTCTGCTTGCTTTCTCCTCCTCGACCACGCTCTCACCGGCGGCGAGCAACCGGTCTCATGATTTGGAGAACCACAGGCGGAGCTAGTAGGCTCTACAACATCGCGTGATCCCTTGGAACTTGATGGAGGGGTCTTCGGTGCAGATTACGGCGCTTAGAGGGGGAGTCTACGGCGGTGGCGGCTCGGCCGGTGTTGGTGAACGGCGGCAAGACCTTCCCGGCGTCTTGGCTCGGTGGTGAGGCCTCCTATTGATTCGCGACCGCATGTGGAGCGTGAAGATGGGGTCGTGTAACACCCAAAATTTTTAAATTTTAGGAGTAATAAATTTTAAATAATTTAGAGAAAGGGAATTAAAATTTTAAAAGAAATATTTGGTGTTGCATTCATGCTGTTGCATTTATTTTATTTTGTGGTGTGGGTTTATTTTATTTTGATTTGAATTTGAAACTCTATTTGAAAAGGTTTGGAAAATAAACAAATGAAGAAAAGAAAGAAGAAAAAAAACATAACTTACCTTCTTACCTGATTGGCCCGAAGGCCGTCGGACGGCCTGCTCTCCCGCGCCTGCCCGCGTGGGCCGTCCAGCGTCGTCGCGGCCCAGCCAGCATCCGCAGCAGCCCGTCTCCGCGTCCCGGCCTAGCAGCCGAGTCCAGCAACCGCGCCTTCCCTTCTCATATCGCTGACGGGTGGGGGCCACCTGTCAGACATCTTCTTCCTCTTGAATCGTGACCGGACCGAACTCTACGAAGCCGCCGCCGGTCTTTGCCGTGTTAACTAGGAACTCCTACCCGATTTCGGTGGTTTGGGGTTATAAATAGGGAGCTGTGACCCTCCTCTTTCCGTTTTTCCCCTAAGTTGCGAGTTCTATCACGAGGAATAGGGTTTTTAGGGTTCAAGATTGGTGGAGGCGGGCGGACGGTCGGCTAGTGGGTTCTAGGGTGGATTGGAGGTCAATTTCTTGGCTTGGGTAAGTTTGTTGTCTCCTCCTCTTCCTCCCAATGCTTCCTATTGGAGCTTTTGTGCTTTGTATCGGAGAATTGGAGCTCACGGGGCCGGCCATGGCGCTACCGTTTCCTCCGAGCCGCGTTCTCTTCTTGGTTCGATTTAGTGCATCCAAACTGTCTAGAATAGATCGGGTTCACTTCCTCTTTCGATTGGAGTTGGTGGCGGGTTGAATGGTGGTCGGAAAAGGCGGGGCCGAAGTTTTCTGGTGAGCCTTGGCGTCGGCCATGGCGCTGGCCTGCTGGTAGAGAGGAAGATGGCCGGCGTTGATTTTTTTTTTCTTTTCTCGTGGAATGAACGGTGGTCGTCTGATCTTAGATCAACGGCTGAGATTAGAACATACCTCTTCGTGGGGTAAAATTCATAAAGAGTCCCTGTATTTTTATGAATTAAACCCGCCGTCCCTTGGCGTAAACCCCAAAAAGGTGTTTTCGTGTTTTGAAAGCGTATTCTCTTCCGGTAAATCAAAAATACGTTTTCGGATATTTACAGTTTTGCCACTAAACTTGTTTTGGTCATAAAATCTTCGTTTTAACTCCGATTTGATCCGTTCAAATTGAGTTAGGTTTGTATTTGCGAGCTCTACATGTTGGTAGTATTGTACAGTAGGTTTGTGATAATTTATTTTCGAGTTTATATTAAAGTAATTATTTATATATAGGAAATCTTAGAAAATTCATAACTTTCACGTTTTAACTCCGAATTTGGTGATCTTTGCGTCTGTGTGATCGTAGAAACGTGTAGAAGAGTTTTATAAACTTTTATTACTGTTTTTCTACTGTTGGTGTACTGTTCTAATTGTAGCTTTGTTTGCTTTGCATGATTGCTCTTGGATGATTGTTGTTGATGTGTTAATTGAGAATAGACGGTGAGCAGTTTCTTGACGATCAGGAGTATTATTTTGAGCCACACCAGCAGTATCATCAGGAAAGCTTTGATTGAGGCAAGTATAACATGGGACTATCCTTGTTACCTATTCACTGAAATTATTATACATATGCATGTGTCTTCCTTGATAACCATAGAGATTATAACTTAGCTATTGATATCTTGTTTCCTTGTCACCTATGGGTTATGCATTTGGGTAGCTACTGCTAGCGCTTAATTATGAACAATGATCTTGTAATTTGACTAATGGATTATGCAATCAACCAATTAAGATGATGTTATTTCTGTTGAAAGGGGGCTAGAGCATGTGGGTTATTTTGATGCTCTAGTTACTCTCCGTAAGGACTTATCTGTAAGTGATAACCGGGACATACAGTACAGCTGTGAGGGCTATATGGCTCTGGCTCTAGTTGTTCAAGAGACCTTTTCTAGCTTGTTAGTGGTTACCTTAAATGGCGTAAGAATGGCTTGCCACGTTGGGTGTAGTGCGAGCCCCTGGCCTAGTGTGTATAGGCTGCGGTTGTTGTGCCACAGGGAAGGGGGGTTCTACATCTGCCTGCCGAGTGAATCTAATGGCCCTAACTTGTTAGACGAACTTTTGAGTGGCTTTATATGGTTCTCGGGTGTTTGGGCTTGATCTCCCCACTCATTTGGAAATCATGACTCACAGTGAAAGTGTATACCTCTGCACAGAGTTAAAAACTGGTATACTAGCCGTGCTCACGGATACGAGCGGCCTTGGGGATTCTTATGGAATAGTTGATCATAACTGTTATATCAAGCTTAATTATTGTTGATTATTATTTGCTCATGTTAATGCTATTCATTATCCTTATTACAATTGATCATTGGTTCTTTAATGGGAAGCGGTTTATCTTGATGCTACTCTATTGCTAATATATGATTAAAAGCTAAACGCAGTCAAACAGTGTCTAGCCTTTTTGAGCCTCATGAACCCTGTGTTATATTTGTTGAGTTCGACATGGACTCACTCTTGCTATTTCCCCAACACTCCAGTGTGTAAAAAGATGCTACTCGGAAAAAGGACAAAGGTGTAGTGGAGTTTCCAGAAGACTAGTAGAAGTGCTAGGCATATGTTACCCCCAGTCAGCCGTCCCTGTGATGTTGGAGCCTGAAGAAAAGATTAGTGACCGTTCCGCAATACTCTGATGTAAGTGTTAATATAGCTATGTATACGTTATATAATAACATTGTTTCTGATATTTTTTTCATTCTGACATATGTGTGGACTTCCTGGGCACACATATGATTAGCCTGGTTTTGTTCTTTAGAAAACCGGGTGTGACAGAGTGGTATCAGAGCGGTGTTGACTGTAGGACGTATGCCAAGTAGCACTGGACGTATTCTAAAACTCATTTTACGATAAAACTATTTTGTCATCCCTTGACTCATTGATTTTGACTATTCCTCTTCCTTGTCCTGTTGTATCCTCTCCTTGATAGCTTTCTTTTGAGCTAATATTTCTTACTCCCTTGGATTTTATTTTATGTTGTTTTTACTAAAAGTTTTCTGATCTTACCTGGTTCAAAGATTCGATGGCTTTTCATCATCCATACTTTTTCTTAGGATGACTATCATTGTTGAAGAAGCACGTGTAGTACCGATGATGTGATGTGTGCTTGTTTTGCTTGATGTGTTGCTTGTGTGTTGTTCTTGTTCTCGTGTTTCAAAGGTAGGCCCAGAAGGTATAAGTCTTGAGAAGTAGCTCGATCTATGTTAAGTGGGGTAGTGACATCTTGTATCTTACTTATCTTTCAATCGATCCTAATTCTTGCCATTTTCTCTTACACCGTTCCTGTCTACCCTTGGCTGTCATGCTACCTTATTAATCTCATCTTAATGGATGATCAACACATGAAGGACTTATCATTAGCAGCAAGCTTTAGAGAAAGTGTTGCCTTCAATGACATCATCAGGTAAAACAAGATCTTTGTTAAGTGGGGTAGCATCTGCTATCAACAACAGCAAGTCCTGAATATCTCAAGCGACGAGGCATGAGGAGGCATGAAGAACTAAAGATCAAACCTTATCTTTCTTGTCATCTTTTGGCTATCCTCGATCCATGTCTTATATCTCATCAACACAAAGCAAAGAAGCATGAAGACTTGAAGATTAGTGTTATCTATCTCTCTAGTGTCTTTGAATCTCGTTTCTACCTTATCCTGTTTTTTTATAGCAGTCTGTCTACCTTAGCTTATATCTCTCTTTTTGGATGCCCAAAAATCATGGATAAATTCTGGACAATAGTAGACTTTAATATCTTTCTCTGACCGTAAGAACCACCCTGATATCTATTATGGTTTGGGATTTATGAAAATCACAAGGCGACGCATCTGTGCTGTCAGCAATCTGGAATAGTTTCTATTGTTCACAGTTTTCGACTACCTTAGCTGCAGAATCTGGAGAAGTGTTCTATAAGAAAGTTGTAGTAAATTTGATAAGCTTTCCAATGGTATAAGGTACAACATCATCGGATTCACAGAACTCAAGTTATAATTGTATTTTTGCACTGCCATTTTTCTGCTCGCAAGGAAGTGCAGGTTACTTGATCTTGGATATGCTCATGAGTCTCTTTGAGATGATAGAAGGACATGATGGTAGTTATCACTCAGAAACATGCAATCTAACAATTGGTGTTCTCCAATTGATCTCTTTTTAAGAGGGGTTGTCGAACTAAAAGACGATACAAGATGGAGGTTTATATGTTCTATTTCGTCACTTGGAAGCATCAGCTATCCACATGGTTGCAAAATCATTATCAAGTGCAAGTATCTTTTCTTAGGGTTGGTAACCTGTTAGAACATCTACAAGAATCGTAAGGGTCTAAAGGAGACATTTATAAAGTTGGTTATGAGCTTGTGGCATCATCATTGCATAAGAGTTGCTGAAGGAAAAAAAATTAAGGAGCAAGCTTATAAGGAGATTGACCAATTAAGGGCGGAGTTAGGTCGTCCCCAAGATTTATTAGAAGCTTAACTAGGAAATAGGAAAAATCCCTATGTAATAAGAACGATAGTAGTTGCGAGTCAATTTTAAGTTGGATTGTTTTGAGAGTCAGTTTGTGGTGTGAACAATTGTGTGATTGATGGATTGTTAATGTGATAATGTGTGATTTGGATCTTTGTAATGTGTGCTGGAGATTTGTAGATATGCCTACAAGTTCCATGGTTAAGAATATTAAGTTTGATCAAAATATATTAGTTGAATATGAGGTTAACTTAGTTCTGTCCTTTGCTGATTTTTAGGTCAGTCTAGGATGTTTAAGAAATAACTTAAAATCCGTTCATGAGAAATTTAAGAAATTTTACTGGGAATAATTAGACTTCTGTATCTTTCCAACCCCGCAAGAATTATTTTAATATCTATTAAGAGCTAAGAGATATATCTATTTCAAGTTGGAGTTACTGCACAGTCTGGAATTCTGAAACAGTTTTGGTTAAGTTCAGTTTTGGCCAATTATTTGACAGATTCAGAAAAAGTGTTGTGAATAAAAGTTGTAGATAATTTTGTAAGCTTTCCAACCATGTAAAGATCATCTGAATTGGACGTCTGTAGCTCGAGATATGACAGTTTTACTGAGTTACTGAAATTGGAATTTGCACAGAGAAATCAGATTTTGCTTATCTATTGAATTGGAAACTACCTATTGATGTTAGCGAGATTGGTAGTTTCTTGGGATTAGCTGGATATTACAGACGGTTCATTGAAGGGTTTTCTAAACTTGCTAAACCTATGACATCTCTATTAGAGAAGAATGCCAAGTTTGTGTGGTCAGATAAATGTCAAGCTAGTTTTGAGGAATTGAAGAAGAGGTTGACTACAGCGCCTGTTTTGGTTTTGCCAGATTTGAGTAAGAAGTTTTCTATTTATTGTGATGCTTCTCGTCAAGGTTTGGGATGTGTTCTTATGGAAGAAGGCAGAGTTGTGGCTTATGCATCTAGGCAGTTGAGAAAGCATGAGTTGAATTATCCTACACATGATTTGGAGTTAGCAGCTGTGGTTCATGCTTTAAAGATTGGGAGACATTATTTGATTGGACATAAGAGTGATATATACACTGATCATAAGAGTTTGAAGTATATTTTCACTCAGTCAGACCTGAATTTGAGGCAACGCAGATGGTTAGAGTTGATTAAGGATTATGATATTGAGATACACTATCATCCTGGTAAGGCTAATAAAGTAGCTGATGCTCTTAGTAGGAAAAGTTATGCCAATGAGATACGGACGTTGTCTATGACTAGTGAGTTATGTGCTGAATTTAAATATTTAAATTTAGGAATTGTTACTAATACAATGGAATTAGTGATAGAGCCTACTTTAGAGCAAGAAATTTACAAGGGTCAGTTGAAGGATGATAAACTGAAGAAGATAGCAGAAGATATAGTGATTGGTAAGTCACCAGGGTTTTCGAATGGATGATAATGGGATTTTGTGGTTTGGAAAGAGGCTGTATGTATCTGAGGATCAAGCTGTTAGACAGGCAATTCTTAGCGAAGCTCATGAGTCAGCTTATTCCATTCATCCTGGTAGTACTAAGATGTATTTGGATCTTAAACAGAAATATTGGTGGGTTGGATTAAAGCGAGATGTGGCTGAGTATGTGGCATTGTGTGACACTTGTTAGAGGGTGAAAGGAGAGCATCAAAGACTGTCACACTCCAATTAAAGGACAATATAGAGTGTATACATCTTATGTGCGCCCCAGGAATAGTCGCACACATAAGCTGACAAATTAACAAAAGTATCATCACCATGTACATACATAACGTTATTACATCACGTAGTTCTTACATAACAAGCGGAAAAGTAAATAGCAACTCTCAGGCGTAGTGTCTGATCCACAGGGAAGGACGACTGGTTGACCCAAACCTAGAAATCTTCCGGGAAGTCCTCGTAGAAACTGTCATCTGTTACATCGGGATTTTTATCCAAAAACAATATAGCACAAGTGTGAGTACATTTGTACTCCGCAAGTATAGTATGAGGATTCTGAGGCTCAAAAGGATAGACACGGTTGACTGCAGTTAGCACTTTTAGTAGATCAACATTTCATTATTAATCATTATTAAGTTATGCTCAAGCTTCCATTTAACCCACATGATCCACTACTAGAATTAAGAAGAGAAAGCAAACAGTGTGATCTCATCATCATCATCATAGTTCATCACATATCTAGTAACCATTTATTCTGTGAGTTTTCGGCCGCTCGTGTCCGTTTGAGCACGGCTGTTATAACAGTTTTAACACTCTGCAGAGGTTGTGCATCTTTACCGTGAGTCGTGTTACCCGTATGCCGGGGCGATCGACCCCCTAACACTTCAAGGTAAGCAGGGGTACACTATGAAGCCTTCCATAGGCCTCTTCTAACATGTTAGGGCCGCTAGTTTCTCTCGGCAGGCAGATATAGAGAACCCCCCTTTCGATGGCACAATTCCCGCAGGCTATACACATCTGAACAGAGGCAGTTCTATACCCAACGTGGCAAGCCCCTCTTGCGCCCTTTCGGGTAACCTCTAACAAGTTAGAAAGATCCTACTACTGAGCTAAAGTCAGAGCCATTTAACTCCACGGTTGCACTGTTAAGTCCCAGCTTTTGCCCTACAGATAAGTCCTTACGAGAGTTTAGGGCAACATGATCAA